>SZWC01003400.1:41020-55552 GCA_023375785.1 Penium margaritaceum
GCAGCGCACCGCTTTCAGCAGCTGAGGGGACAGTGCGGACTTATGTGAATTTTTATTCTCGCAAAGTGGGAGAATGATGGATATGAGAGTGCCAGAAAGTGACAAAATTAGGTTGCTCGATAAAAATCATCTGGCATGACAGTTGCGTAGAGGATGTTTCACAGGTTCTAACGCACTTTGCGGAACTCAATTCGGAGTCCGTTTGAGTGAGATATGGATTTCCAAAAGTTTGGAGATCATGGGTCGGGTTCAAGTGACGACCTGAGCACTTTGAGCTCAAAAGGCAGCAGGATTATTGGCCAGGACGGCTGAGAGCGACCTTCAAGGAGAAAAGACGGCTCAAGGGCCTCTAGGAGACTTCAAGGAAGGACCACTCCATGATTATATGCCGTGCAGGTTGTGGGAGACATAATTCTCATGCATGACAGGGTGACTGCCGCTCATCCCGCTAGGCTAGGAGTGTGCTAGAGGGTGAGCTTTGACAGAGTGGATCTCAGTGCTCCCTTAGCCAAATAAGGCATATAAGGGCTTGTTAGAAAGATGTGATGATATACTTTCTCAATCAAGAGTCGATTCAGACATTCACATTCTCTGCAAACCTTCATTTGCTTCCGTAATTTCTGTCTGTGCAACCTGCAACTCCCTCTCACAAACAGTTGGTCCTGCCTAGGCGGCTCTTAGTGAGCCTGATCACCTCCCTGAGGGCTGCCCCAGTTTCTATCAGGCTGCCAGTGATGTCTTTATCATGTACGTAGATCTGATGATAGCCACTCTATAGGTCAATTTTGGTGAAAATTCTCACACCTTTGATTTGGTTAAAAAGTTCATCTGTTCGTGGAAGGGTGTATAGTTTCTTCATATGGTGTTGCTCGACGCCCTATAAATAACTGCATTGTGCCAATTATCACTTCAAATGAAAGTAGAGGTGTGGCATATGGTAACGTGGATGTCCTAATGAACCGCTGATTGTGCGTCTTGTTTAGCTACTCTTTTGATTCGATCAGCTCATGGTTGCTCACCTGAGAGGTCCCTTCGACAGTCGGTTTGCTGCCGGACTTCAGGTCTACCTGATTATTGATGTTGTGTGGAGTCTATTTCCTCTATATTGTGAAAAGACTAGCTGAGCCTTTTCAACATGCTTTTGCTCTCCATGTTTGGTTTCAGATCATAAATTTTTCTTTCTAGTTTTTACTACCCCCACTAGTTACACTCCTCTAATGCAATTTCCAGATACACTCTGCCTTTTTTTTAGCTTCAAACCTTGGGACCCCCACTCCCTCCCCAAGTGGAAAGTACACAAGCAAAGTGTAGCTAAGAGTCAACCACAAAAGAATCCAACGTATGTGTTTTCTATTGATTATGGACACATTCATAAATGTTCAGTTATGGATTAGATATGTATGACGTGTCCTTTTCATTCTCGTAATTGGAAAGATGTTTTCACTCTGACCAAATCAACCTTTGTTGTTGAATGATTGACATTGATCTCTCCTTGTGTCATTGTTGATGAACTTGCTGCATCAGAAGCTGCATCAGAAACCGGTGCCTTGAAAAACTGTCGTTGCACGCACTTGTATGCACATATTGAGGAAAGAGGTATTGCCATTACCCACATCAAACGTCAAGAAAAACAGACCCTAATGATTTGCCCCCTCCCCTCTACCATGTTGAAAGTTTTGGTGAAGTTTTGTGTGAGATGTAACATGTCAACCCCATTCTTGCTTCAGTAACTTTCTGTTTGAGTTGAAGCATTTTTGCCATGTCTCTTTATGAATAGATTGTATTTTCTTTTCAAAATGGGTACATGTGATTTCATTAATGTATTTTGTTGCAACCCCACCAGATACACTCCTCAAATACCAGTGTTGACCTGGCTGGCCGATGTGAGGGGATCACATCGGCCGCGACACATCGAAGTGGGGACCTTCCTTGAAGCTCCCTGAAGGTCCTCCTGCCGCCTTTCTACCCTGAAGGCCGCTCCAAACCTCCTTGGCCAATAATTGTGGCCGTCATTGGTGCTGGTAGTGCAGGAGCCATCACTTGAACCGGACCCATCGCCACCAAACCTTGAAAATCCATATCTCCCTCAAACGGACTCCGAATCGAGTTCCGTAAAGTGCTACAGAACCATCAAAACATCCTATATTCACTTTTGTGACCTGATGATTTTTATCGAGCAACCCACTTTGGTCACTTTTTTGGCACCCCATATCCAACACAGGTCTAGCGCGACTGTCAGCAGCTGCCTTTGGAGTTGTTGCAGAGCACGTACGTGAGCGACATCGTCCAGCGCTTCAATATGGCAGGAGCGTGCAAGGCCGCAACACCACTGGAAGTGGGAGCGAAGCTGAGCATGACGCAGACTCCCCGCGGCATGCAAGAGAGCAGCCGCATGGAAGCAGTTTCATACCAAACAGCAGTTGGGAGCCTCATGTACACAGCAGTCGGCATGCTCCTGGACATCAGCCAAGCAGTGGGCGTGTCGCATTGGGAGGCGGTCAAGCGCGTGCTGCGCTACCTTGACAGCACCAGCAGCCTTTGCCTCACCTTCAACGGGAACAACAGCCCCATCCTCATCGGCTACAGCGATGCAGATTGGGGAGGTGACCTGGACAAAAGGAGGTTGACCAGTGGGTTCGTGTTTGTACTCAGGGGAGGTGCAATCAGTTGGAGGAGCAAGAAGCAAGAGTGCGTCACCCTCTCGTCCACCGAAGCTGAGTACATTGCCTTGAATGAAGCAGCAAAGGAATTCGTGTGGCTGTTTGAGCTGTTGGCAAGCCTTGGACAGCAGCAGACCACAGTGACTAAAATCTACTGCGACAACATGAACGCCATTGCTCTGACCAAGAACGCAGAGTTTCACGCCCGCACCAAGCGCATTGACCTGGGATATCACTTCATCCGCGAACTCGTGGCGAAGCAGGTGGTGCAGATCAAGTTCTTTCCTTCAAGCATGATGCTGGCAGACTTCTTGACCAAGCCGCTGGCAGCACACCGCTTTCAGCAGCTGAGGGGACAGTGTGGACTTGTGTGATTTTCATTCTCGCAAAGTGGGAGAATGTTGGATATGGGGTGCCAAAAAAAGTGACCAAAGTGGGTTACTCGATAAAAATCATCAGGTCACAATAGTGAATAGAGGATGTTTCGCTGGTTCTCTAGCACTTTACGGAACTCGATTCGGAATTCGTTTGAGGGAGATATGGATTTTCAAGTTTTGGTGGCAATGGGCCCGGTTCAAGTGACGGCTCCTGCACTACCAGCACCAATGACGGCCACAATTATTGGCCAGGGACGTTTGGAACGGCTTTCAAGGTAGAAATGCGGCAGGAGGACCTTCAGGGTTCTTCAAGGAAGGTCCCCACCAAGATTATTGGTTGTGCACATAGCAGGGATGGTAATTCTCTTGTGTGAGAGTGTGACTGCCGCTCATCCCGGTAGGCTAGGAGTGTGCTAGGAGGTGAACTTTGACAGAGTGTTTCTTCCAGCTCCATGTGCCAAATGAGGCGTACTTAGGCTTGTTAGAAAGCTGTACTAATTTACTTTCTCAATTAAGAGTCTATTTAGAAATTGGCGTTATTTTCAAACCTACATCGCTTCCGTAATTTCTGTCTGTGCAACCTGAAACTCCCTCTCACTAACAGTTGGTCCTGCCTAGGCGGCTCTTGGTGAGCCTGATCACCTCCCTGAGGGCTGCCCCAGTTTCCATCAGTCATAACAATGTGAAAAGGGGGTTCAGAGACCGGTTTTACCCGCTTCCCTGAAATACCTCGCCCCCCTGCTGGGTAGGTGTGTTATACAAGAGAACTTTGAGTTATTTGTGGAGGAATAGTCGAGGTGGTGATAGAGCAAGATCTCTGTGACATATGGGTGGGTGTGCACTAAGATGTGGGATAGTTTTCTTGAGCTTCTTAATCTGAATTTTAACATGAAGCGATAGAATGTAAGTGTTTAGATGTGTTCAAAGGAATGGAGAATCATGCAGACGAGTAGAGCAGTTGGGTTCTTAAAGCTAGTTTGGTGCTCCATAGAGATTTTACAGCGGTATGCCCAACGTTCTTTGAAAAAGGACGCTTGCAGTAACTGCCAGATATAGAAGCAAGGGCTTTGAGAGGAGAAAAAGAAGGGGGTTTCCTGGACCTCTTGACAGATGTTTGTGAAGCTATAGATGAGTTTTTGTGCTATCTGATTGATCCTCTCGCAATCGAGGAATGCATGAGTCAGAGTTTCTTGGATTAATGCACAAAGAGGGCAGATATTCACAAACGGATGAGGGAAATTTTTAAGACGCTCCCTTACTTGGAGGTACCTGAAAAGAATGCGAAGAGTTTTATCTTTGCAGTTTGGGAGGAGAATATCAGACGACATCAGAGCCGTGGCCGCCGATGTCGATGCCGTTTGTGCGGATGGAGATTGTGCGAGCGGTGTATCAGACTCTTTCCACTTATCCGCGTAGTCTAGAGGCTTGTTTTGTTTTGTGGAGAAGTATATCGTAGGCTTTCATCAGTTTTGGTTTCTTCGTGTCCACGTGCCAGGAGGGGTTAAAGGTGTCATTTGCAGAACCAACAAAGACACCATTGGAAGAATGGACGGGATTCAGGCCAATGATGGATTGGTAGCTGCGCTCTTCAAACTTTGTTTCAATATTTTTGGGGTCCGAAGTAACTTGTACCGCTTTTGTGACATAGGTGTCCTCTTTTTTGGTGACCCTATACAGGATGTTTGGTGGTTTTTCTGTTTAATCTGTAAGACACCAATTTTTAAATCGGTTTGTGCCATTGTCTGCTTTGCCTAGTATCATGTCAGTCCATTCTTGAGGGAGGTGGCTTTGAACCTTTGCGAGGATAGTGCGCTCTGATTGAGACATTTTGTCCGTATCCAAGGGGTGAATTTTTTTTGTGGACATAGTGGCTATCTCAGGGCACAGATGTTTTACCTGAAGTTCCTGCTCAAAAAGGAAGAATTCTTGTTGGTCAATCCCAAAAGGGTGCCCTTTGGGGCCAAGGAGGAAACGGTTGTAACCGAGGGACTCCTCTAGTATTCTATTTTACAAAGAGAGGGTGGGGTGATGACTGGGTCAGTGTCTAAAAAGCATTGTAGATTAGTGAACCAAGGACAGCGATGTACCCGTTTGTTTGTTAGGATCGATGGATGGGATAGGAGAAAATGGCCTCTTTTCTTGAAACTATTAGACATGCCAGAAACCGTTTTCCAGATCTCTGTTGATGGTGAGAGTAGGTTGTAGACCCGTATGGTGCCTTGTGCTTGAATAATAGTTTTGGTGAATAGTACCCCAAGACCACCTGTATTTTGAAGGGTAATTGCTAGGTCCTTGTTAAAAAACCTGAGTTTTCCATCCTTCTTCGTCTCTGATAAGAAGTAATAGATTAGGTTTTTGATCTGTTTTAGGGTTTCTGGGGGAGGAGGGCCGAAATCCGACCTGTAGAGAAAAATGGGAGAGAGATATGCCTTGATAGTTGACCGTCTCATCAAGAGACGAAAGTGTTGTCTTCAACAGACTTCGACCGATTCTTGTGGTTGGTCTCTAATCTTCTCCCACATTGGAACAGACGTGATATCTTGGTCTAGATTGAGGCCTAGGACTCGCTGAGGTTGGTCGGTGTACAGGTATATTGCACTAGTTAGGATTTCTGTCATGACCTGACATTCAGATGGTATACTTGTAGCAATGTCTAAGGCTTCTTGGTCTTTGGTGAAGATCGTGGTGTCATCAACATATGCACCACAAACTGGGATTTGAAATGGATTTGAAATCAACATAGGTTTCAGGATTCTTGTCCCTAGGGTTTGATTTAGGGGTTACATGCTGATACTGAATAATATAGGGTCCATGGGGCACCCTTTTCGTACTTCAGAGAGGGTAGTTATTTGATCCGTTTGGTGTCCACTTACCAGAAAGCTTGTTTTGGTTCCAGTGAGTGTAGCTTTGATCCATTGAACAAAGATGGGAGGAAAACCCATCGCTCTCATTGTGTCATAAACGTGATCTCTGTTGAGTGTGTCGCATGCCTTCTCAAAATCTGCCAGGACAATGGTAAGATCTTCATTAGAGTGTTGTGCCCAATGCTGCAGATCGAACATGCAAGAGAGGGTGTCTTTAATATTCCTCCCATGAATGGAATCTGTTTTTTCAGGGCTGATGATGAAGGGAAGGACCTTTTAAAGTCTATTGGCCAATATTTTTGGAAGAATTTTGTAACAAGAATTTAGGAGAGGGATAGGTCTATAGTTCCCAATGAATGTGTGGTCACCCTTTTTGAAAAGTAGGCAGGTTGCTGCATTGGTGAACTCCGGGTGACTACAGGGGTCTGCCAGAAATTTGTTAAAGAGTTTTTGTAAACTTTGAAGGATGTTATGTGGACTGGTGTGGTAGAATTCACTTGGTAGGCCAACTGGACCCGGGCACTTGCCTTTTGGAGAGGAATTAATAGCTTCCTGAATTTCCTCAAGGGAGATCGGCACAGAAAGTGTTTGAAGTAGGTGACATGGGACTTTGGGAAGAAAGGGGAGGGGAGGTCTTGGTTTCTTTGTGAGAGGGGGGTTATGTATAGAACTTTAAGCAAAATGTAGATATAATTTGTTGCATTTCTCCAAGTTCACTGGTGATAAGGTTGTCTTTTTTTTCGTAGAGCAGTGATAACTACTGCTTGTTTCCTCGATTATATCAAGCTAGTTAGAGATTTGGTCGGTGTTTTGAGACCAACAAAACATTTTAGGTGAGTTATATTGTCTAGATGGAGTTGGCTAGGAAGGGCGTATTTTGAGAGTGAATTTTCAAGGTTTTGGATTTGATTGGAAAGATGAGTGATTGCTTGAATATAGTTGCTAAATTGAGGGGAGTGATAAACATGGTCTATCCTGGAAGAATATTTGTGTGCTGCAGAATAAAATGTAAAAACAGATGATGTGGGGTCGAAAGTCCGGAAGGTGTCAGACAGGTCATTATCCCGAAGGACAGCCAGGAGGGATGAGCTATCTTTGGATTTCTTTTCTGGTGAGTGGTCCATTCTCCAGAGCGTCACATGGAAGTCCCCAACCATGAGGTCCGTCGGGTTGAGTTCTAAGAAATCATTAATGGCTGTCCAAAACGTTTTCCTTTCTTTTACGTTAGGTGGGGAATATACAGCAGTTATTGTGCAGGATAGTTAATGAAAAGAGAAAGTGTGTTGAGCGATTCTTGGAGTATTGTTCGGGTTTGACTGGATTCAGTCCAGCTGCCGGGGGTTTAAAATCATGACTGAACCACCTGTATCCGGAGAGTCTGACTCTGTTGCGAGAATTTTCCAGTTTTTGAGGCGTTTGCTGAGTTTCTCAATTTTTCGTTTGAGTCCAAACGTGCCTCCACGAAGCAGGCTATAATTTGTTTCTGCGTATTAAGCAGATTGAGTAGGTGCGGAATTTTTCTCTCACCAGATATCCCATTAATATTGAAGAAGAGAATATTCAGTTGTTCGTGCATGGGTTGAGGTTACTTGGTAGGGGGAGTGATGTCATTGGCTGTTAGTCTTTTGCGTTTGGATGAAAGTACAGTCGTGACGGTTGCGGCTGGATTGGATTTAGGACAGCCACGTGGTGTACGTCTCCTTCTTTTTCTGTTAGCCCAGTGGACTTGATAGCTTCCTTTCCGCTTCCTATTGGAGCAGGCTTCATCAGGTTGATGTGACGGCTGCGACCGGAGAAGGCAGGGGAACGGGGGAACAGCGCTTGCTAATGACTCCAAATTTGAGCCCGTTGATTCACTGATTGGTTGAGGGAGGAGTGGCCCCTGGATCATATTAACAGGATTGATGTCTGTGTGAGATGCCTGGGGGTCTGTGAGCTGGGACCAGGATGGATGGGAGAGTGCTTGAGTAAGTCAGATGTGTGTCCTTGAAGAGGACCAGTGAAACAAGAGTCTGGACCTGAAGATGTGTGTTGAAAGAATGATGTAGGTGTAGTCTGGCTAGTTGATGATTTAGCTTCTAGCCAGAGGTGATCTTTATGGGTGTGTGCTTGAGGTTTGGAGGACAAAACCTGTGTAGGGAGGAGGGTCTCACATTTCAAAAAGTCTGAAGAGGGATTTTGTGTGGATTTACTGGAGGGGGAAATTGGGTCCACTTCTTCTTTTTGTGATAGAATGGATCAGCTGTAGTGGGAAAGAGCAGTGGGTAATGTAACTTAAAAGTAAGAAGAATGACCTTGAATCTGGAAGATATCAGGGAGGATTGGAGGTTCAAAATAGCGTGGGAGAGAGGGGTAAAATGCTGAAGCAGCGAAGATGATGCGAAGCGGAGATCATGAAATCTATTTTGACCTTCAGACTTAGAATTAGGAGATTTAGCCCCTATGTGCAAATTCCTGCTTTACTCATTGTTGTGTAAGCTCCAAGGTCTGTAATTGAGTTGACAAGATGCAGACGGGTGAGGGAAGGGTGGTTCCCGTAGAATGAAGGGGAGGTTCCAGAGCAACAGATTCAGGTTGGGATTTCCAAAAGGAAGAGCAATGCGTGCACTTGTCCTAGTGAAAGGCAGAAAATCTGGAACACTGTGCATTTGGCCTTGGTAGAACCCAATGGGATGTAGTATATTCTTGAGTGATGAAAATTGAGAGATGTGAGTTGAAGAGAGGGTGGGGTAATGGGGCAAGGGGAATGTGGGTGGAAGTGAGAGAGGTGAAATGAGAGACAAAGTACGTTTATTGAACCTTAGGCAGTTATTATTCCTCAGTGCCGACATGTAGCTGAGTGGTAAATAGAAACCAGCCACTTCTAAAACTGATCAATGAGTCCCGCCACTAGCACAGGTCGAGCAAAAAATTCAGGTAGAAGAAAAATTGACCAACGGTAGACATCTTGCAGAGAAACTGTGGGCAGCATTATCCCAGTGGAGTGTGCGCATTCTGCTGGAGGACATGAGAATGAGGGATCGTGACCAGTGATGATGATTGACTTGGCGAGCACAGTGGGAGGGCCATGTCATCCTTCAAGGAAGAAAGGGGATGAATGAAACTGTGTTGCGGTTTAGTGAAAGCCGAGATTAAGAAGGAGGAGGGGGGGGGGGGTTTGGGGGTTGTACCAAGGACGTTCACAGCTGGAGCTTGCGCGTGAGAACCTCGAGGTCGTTTTTCACGTTCACAATGAGGCATTCTTGAGTAGGGTTTGCATTGAACTCCAGGTGAACATTCTCGTGGGTCATGGTGTTGATGTGGTTGAGGAGTCCATCAAGTGAAGTGCCCGTGTACCCACCGCAGGCTAGGTAGTTGCAGACATGAAACTCGACCTTGCATCCAGCGTTGGAGAAAGGGATTCCTTTGTCTGTGCACCACAGGGATAAAAACGTTGAGTTCCCAATCTGACGATCTGCAAGGAGCAGACGAATTGGTCAGATCAATAGAGAGAGGTACAAAGCTTACCTCAGTGTGTGTCCACTTCAGCAATGGTGCGCACATTGTTCAGAGGGTGGTTCCGGGTCACAGGAAAAAGATTGTGATAGTCCGAATGGTGCTTTTTGTTGCAGAAATTGCACACAAGACCAGAGGAGTTCAGGATAATATTTTGGGAGCTACCCGGGAGCGTAAAAACCAGCACAATATCTAGAAATTCCGGAGCTTCCAGGTGAGGGATGGGGATGCCGAGGAAGGTGGAGGTCGTGATTCCGGTGATTGGCTGGACAAAACGGTGCAAGTGCTTAACACCGGCCATATAGGGCTTGCTCCTGCCCTCTGGGATGTACGCAGTCAGAAAGTGTGTCACATCTTCAAAGAAAAAGTAGTTCGGGGTGTTCCTGAGAGAGAATGTGTGCTCATTGGGATGGCAGATTCTGTGAGCCTCAAACTCCGGCGAAGTCACCTTAGTAACAAAAACCTCAATCCAAGGCTCGTGCACTGTTTCAAAAATGAAGGGAAATTGTAGGACAGGAGAGGTGAAGCAGTGAAATGGCAAGAGAATTTGGAACAGGAACAGACATGCAGCTTGTGAGATGTACGGTGAATGTGTGACAGCCACAGCAGGAATCACACCGTAATGATCAACCACTTGCACTGAGTACTTGGCCATAAGTATTTTCCCACAGAAGACTGTTTCTGATGAGAATATCTTTGCAGAAGTTAGAGTGGAGGCAGGAACTTCACCCGGATGGCTACGGTGTAGAATCTCCAAAAAGGCCTTCACGATGCGGTCTCCTAGATTCACGTGAGAGTTGGGGAATTTTAAGTAGAAAAGCTGATGAAACATTGATCAGTACCCGTCAAAGATGATGCTTGCCTGGTGATTGACGGCTGTCCTCTGGGCGATGTTGCGGGCGAGTAAAAGGTGGCGGGCAGTTTCCGCATCCACAGCAGGGCCAGCAGGAGGGTTTGCAGCAACATTGTTGTTCGCGGCGGCCAAGGGGTCAGCAAGCGGGTTGTTGTCTCCGGACTCAACCGACAGGCTGCTTGAGGCGGATCCTGTAGAGTCGCAGTTGAGGGAAGGAGATGAGCCCAAGTCGAGTGCACGGTGCTCCTCAGTGCGTGGAAAAGCGGATTTCAGAGGCTTGGAGAGTAGGATGGTCCCGGAGGTTCTGGCTGCCGAGACAATCCTGCCCGCACGGAAGAAAGCGAGTGGATTAGTTGAAGTCAGAGACGGTTGGACAGTGGGATGAATAGGACTGAAACCGACCTTCCTCAAGAGCGAGGTGGTCTCTGCTGTGGGAGTGTTTCCTCTTAGATTTGGCTTTAAGCTTAGTATCGGGGAGAGAACCTCCTTGGCAAGCCTGGTTTCCTGCGGTAGCGTAGTGACTAACCATGCTTGTCTGCAGCATGCTGTGGGTGATGCTTCAGGCGCAAATGCACCTGCTGCTGATGCTGCTGCTGCTGCTGCTGCACCTGCTGCTGGTGCTGCTGCTGCTGCTGATGGTGTCCCATGCCAACCAGTCCATTGTCGTTGTCGTCAACCGCAAGTCCGGCTGCTTCGAGCTGCCAAGCATTCTGCTGTTGCACGTACAACCGCACCCATCTCACGGGCTTGGCGCTAATGCCCCACTGCGCCCCGAGGACTTTGAACAGCGTAGAACTTGCTGATTGCCAGCTATGGGGAGGGCAAGGCTTCCGCTGAAGCCGAAAGCACATCACGTGCCAGGGGAGGGGGGTGCTCGCAAACCATTGGGTTGCCGCTTGCATCAACATAGTGCCCACCGATCATGTCCCAGGTTTCACTGAAGGTTACTCCGCACGAAGCACAGTGGAAGCCCGGTATCTTGGGAACTGTAGGGACTGGTAGAGTGTGTAGTGAAAGTGATAGTGTGAGGAAGTCGCCCATAAGACGCAGGCTCACCGGTAGGTTGACGTTTGGAGCTGTGAAGCCGCCAGTCGACAATGATGATTACCCTTGCAGTGTAGATTTTTTCAGCACTGACTCTGGCAGTGCTGAGTTCCTTCGTGGTGGCATCTTTCCCTCTAACAGAGAGGTCCTGGAAGACCTCTCTTAGCTACTAAGTGGCTGCTTTAAATATTGTAGACCTCTTGAATCCATGACTACCTTCAAGGCACACCGAGCCACACAGAGCCCCAAGCATCGCTCGCGAGTGAAACCCAGCGTGGACCCCGGTTGCTTGGTTCCAAGAATGAGGAGCAAGAAGCCTGGTTGCTCGTTTTTTATAAAAAAAAGGTCCAACCGGCAAATCACTTTCCCGGTTTGAGACCAATCTGAGTATGTTTCACGAGCAGGACGTGCCTCAGAATTGCAAACTGGTTGGATGGCTCAAAAACATCCGGCCAACCCTCCGCTGCCCCTACCAAAGCACGAGGAGCCTTGCATGTGGTCAATGTGCATGGATATAACATGTACGGATGGGAGTTCCAGCATGACTCAGAAATGTACAGTGATTCTGGACGCTGCACATTTCCATCCATTCATTGTCACTGACATGGCAACTCCACGTATAAGGATAGTAGCTGACACGACCAATTGTTTTGGGTGCTCTCAAGCCCTCCATCCAAAATCTCTAAGTGTCTCCACTTGTTTTGGAAAAATGCCCTTTTAGGCACATCCAGAAAGTGAAAACCATAGGTTACTCGATAAAAATCATCTGGCATGACAGTTACATAGATGATGTTTCACAGGTTTCATCGCACTTTACGGAACTCAATTCGGAGTTCGTTTGAGTGAGATATGGATTTCCAACGTTTGGAGATCATGGGTCGGGTTCAAGTGACGACCTGAGCACTTTGAGCTCAAAAGGCGGCAGGATTATTGGCCAGGACGGCTGAGAGCGGCCTTCAAGGAGAAAAGACGGCTGGAGGGCCTCCAGGAGAATTCAAGGAAGGACCAGTCCACGATTATTGGCCGTGCAGGTCGTACGAGACATAATTCTCATGTGTGACAAGGTGACTACCGCTCATCCCGTTAGGCTAGGAGTGTGCTAGAGGGTCAACTTTGATAGAGTTGATCTCAATGCTCCCTTGGCCAAATGAGACATACAAGAGCTTGTTAGAAATCTGTGCTGATGTATGTTCTCAATTAAGAGTCAACCAGACATTTGAATTCTCTGCAGTTCTACATTCGATTCCGTAATTTCTGTCTGTGCAACCTGCAACTCCCTCTCACAAACAATTGGTCCTTCCTAGGCGGCTCTTGGTGAGCCTGATCACCTCCCTGAGGGCTTTCCCAGCTTCAATCAGTGGTATCAGAGCTAAAACAAGGCTTTGTCTCATCCTTGAGGCATTCTTTGCACCCGGTTGTGTGACAGAGTCGTTTGGGGGCTAAACGTTGCACTACCATGGCGACATCTGCTTCTGTGGTGGTCGGTGCCAACATTGCCAAGTTCGAAGGTAAGAACTTCTACAACTGGAGCAACAACATGAAGATGGTGCTGATGGAGAAGGGTCTCTGGAGCCAGGTGGATGAGAAGGAGAAGGAACCAGCAGAAAGCTCCCTCTCCCCTGTCGAGGCCCGTAGCTACCACGAGAAGCGTGACTGCGCCCTCGCCACCATCTACCTCCACCTCGCCGAACGGCAACAACTCCTCTGCAGTGGCATCCTCACGCCAAAGGAGGTTTGGAAAAAGCTTGATTTTACCTATGCTTCCAACTCAATCCTCATGAATATGCAGCTGCATCGTTGCTTTCACACTGTGAAGATGGATGAGTCTGGATCCATGATTGACTACATCAACATGGTAATGTCTCTCTCTGACCAGCTTGCTGTGAGTTAGGACCCTGTCAAGGAGCTTGTGCTCATGCTAACCATCCTATCTGGCCTTCCTAGTAGCTACACTCAACTCATTGTTGCCCTGGACCAGCGCAGCAACAAGCTCTCCCTCAACGATGTGGAGGAGGGCCTGCTGTTTAAGGAGGAGCGGCGCAAGGGAGAGGAGGGTGGAAGCAGACTGGACGTCGCTCTCATCACCAACTCTGGTCATGGGGGTGGTGCTGCACCAACAAGGGGCAACGATGGAGGAAAGAAGAAGAAGGGGAACTGCAAGTATTGCAAGCAGCTAGGCCGTTGGGCGCGCAAATGCCGGAAGAAGAAGGCGGACCTTGCGGCTGGAGTGGGAGTGGAAAAGAATTCGACGCTTCCGCGAACACAGCAGATTGGGAGAGTGGATTCGTGACAACCATCCGGGTTCTGCACGTCTCCGACAACACCGCATTCTTTTGGATCATCAACTCGGGAGCCACACGGCACATGACGTGTTGTTGGGAGTGGTTCGTCGTCTACACCGCCATCGATCCTCGTCGCGTGTACATGGGGGAAAATCATGTACAAATGGCAGTTTGGGAGGGTGAGATAGTGTTTTTTCCTTCCGTTGAGGGCAAGAACATGGAACGTCGTGTGAAGGGAGTGTTCCATGTTCCTTTGCTGGCAGCTAACCTCCTCTCTGTCTCATATCTCATCTTCGAGGACATGTAGTTTTGCTTTGAGAATGGTGGCTGCGCCATCTCTGCACTTGCAGGCCGCGTGCTTGCAAAAGCGGACAAGGAGGATGGCCTTTACGGCCTCTATGTTGCATCGGGGAAGGAAGCCGACTCAGCGTTGGCGGTGAGAGAGGGAAAACACGACAGCGGCCTGTGGCACCGCCTGCTTGGTCACCTCGGCTTTTGGCGCCATCATCTCCATGCAGTAGATGGTCCGTGGCCCGGAGCTCAAGGGCGTGAAGTAGCCTGGTGCATCGGCTTGTGAGAACTGCATTGAAGGGAAGCAAGCCCGTGCTGCTTTCACGGGGGAAGGGAAGGGGGCGGCTGAGCTTCTCTCACTCGTTCACCTTGATTTGTGCGGTCCAATGTCATCACAGTCCTTGTCCAGCAAGTTGTACTTTGTCATGTCCATTGATGACAAGTCAAAGAAGACGTGGGTGTCCTTCCAGGCTGGCAAAGATGAGTGTTTTGATGCTTTCAAGGTGTGGATTGCTGCTGTACAGAATGAGAGTGGCAGGTGGTTGAAGGTGCTTTGCACCGACGGTGGAGGAGAGTACCTCTCCAACGACTTCCGCACCTTCCTCAAGCGTCGTAGGATCAAGCACAAGGTCACCCCACCTCCATGTTGCCCTGCCCACCTCGAAC
>SZWC01003400.1:75102-98972 GCA_023375785.1 Penium margaritaceum
ACCACCGCCACCACCACCTCCACCACCAGCAACATCACCAGCACCACCAGAACCACCAGTATCAACCAGCACCACCACTACGATTATCAAAAGCACCCAATAACAGCCACTGCCATGGTAACCACCACCATTGCAACCTCCACCACCATTGCCATTGCTAACGTGTCCTCCACCACCACTGCCACTGAAACAACCAATGCAAATTCCTCTCCCGTAAACAGCACCACTACCACCACCACCATTTCCACCACTGCCACCATCACTGTAAGCGGAACGTCCACTGCCAATACCACCACCACCACCACCAGCACCACCAGCACCAGCACCACCACCAGCACCACCAGCACCACCAGCACCACCACCAGCACCAGCACCAGCACCACAACGTTGACTACCACCACCACCACCTTCACCACCGCCTCCTTTTCCTCTCTTCCTTCCTTCTCCTCCTCCTCTTCCTACCTCCTCCTCCTGCTGCTCCTCCTCATCCTCCTCATCCTTTAAGAACTCCACCTCTACCTCCTGCTGCTCTCCTGATGGAAACTGGGGCAGCCCTCATGGAGGTGATCAGGCTCACCAAGAGCTGCCTAGGCAAGACCAACTGTTTGTGAGAGGGAGTTGCAGGTTGCACAGACAGAAATTACGGAAGCAAATGTAGGTTTGCAGAGAATGCAAATGTCTGAATCGACTCTTGAGTGAGAAGTTGTATAGCTACACCTTTCTAACAAGCCCTTAAATGCCTCATTTGGCCTAAAGAGCACTGAGATACACTCTTTCAAAGTCTACCCTCTAGCACACTCTCCTAGCCTAGCGGGATGAGCAGCAGTCACCTTGTCACACAAGAGAATTATGTCTCACACCACTTGGACGACCAACAATCGTGTTCTGCACCTTCCTTGAAGTCTCATGGATGTCCTCCAGCCGCCATTTCTCCTTGAAGGCCGCTCTCAGCCGTCCTGGCCAATAATCCTGCCGCCTTTTGAGCTCAAAGTCCTCAGGTCGTCACTTGAACCCGACCCATGATCTCCAAACTTTAGAAATCCATATCTCACTCAAACGGAATCCGAATCGGGTTCTGTAAATTGCGTTGGAACCTGTGAATTATCCTCTATGCAACTGTCATGCCAGATAATGTTTTATTGAGAAACCTATTTTTGTCACTTTCTGGCACTCTCATATCCGCCATTCTCCCACTTTGCGAGAATAAAAATCACACAAGTCTGCACTGTCCCCTCAGCTGCTGAAAGCGGTGCGCTACCAGCAGCTTGGTCAGAAAGTCTGCCAGTACCATGCTTGAAGGGAAGAACTTCATCTGCACCACTTGCTTTGCCACGAGCTCGCGGATGAAGTGATATCGCAGGTCAATGTGCTTGGTGCGGGCGTGAAACTTTGCGTTCTTGGTCAGAGCAGTGGCGCTCATGTTGTCACAGTAGATTTTAGTTGCTTTTGTCTGCTGCTGTCCAAGGTTTTCCAGCAGCTCACGCAGCCACACGGCTTCCTTTGCTACTTCACTCAGGGCGATGTACTCTGTTTCAGTGGAGGAGAGGTCAACGCACTCTTGCTTCTTGCTCCTCCAGCTGATTGCACCTCCCCCGAGCCCAAACACGAACCCAGTGGTAGACCTCCTTGTGTCCAGGTCACCTCCCCAATCTACATCACTGTACCCGACAAGAATGGGACTGTTGTTGCCGTTGAAGGTGAGGCAAAGGCTGCTGCTGCTGTCGAGGTAGCGCACCACGTGTTTGACTGCCTACCAATGTGGCATGCCCGGATTCGCAGAAAACTTGCTTAGCACTCCCACTGCTTGGCTGATGTCGAGGCGCGTACCAACTGCTGCGTACATGAGGCTCCCAACTGCTGCTTGGTACGGCACTGCTTCCATGCGGCTGCTCTCCTGCATGCTGCGGGGAGTCTGCGTCATGCTAAGCTTTGCTCCCACTTCCAGTGGATTTGTGGCCTTGCGCGCTCTTGCCATGTTGAAGCACTTGACAATGTCGCTTATGTACGTGCTCTTCGATAGCTCCAAAGTCTGCTCCTGCCGGTCACGCTTGAACTGAAGGCCAAGGTAGTAACTGAGCTCTCCCATGTCCTTCATGTCGAACCTGGCAGCAAGGGACTCTTTCACATCGTCCAAAAGAGACTTGGAGTCAGATGCAATGATCAGATCATCAACATAGAGAAAGATGATGATCTGGCTTGCCTCTTGTGTGTGCCCATAGACAGCATGGTCAGCTTCACTGCGCACAAAGCCAAGGCCAGCCAGCTGCTCATCCATCTGATGGTACCATGCTTGCGGGTCTTGCTTCAGGCTGTAGAGGGCCTTCACAAGCCTGCACACCAAATCCTCCTTTCCCTCCACCACTTATCCCTCCTGCTGCTCCATGTACACGTTCTCCTCGAGGTCACCATTCAGAAATTCACAAGTCACATCCATTTGGTGCATCTCCCAGTCTATAGCAGCAACAAGTGCGAGGTTCGCTCGGATGGATGGGAAGTTTACGACAGGTGCAAATGTCTCATTGTAATCCACACCCTCAGTCTGTGCATACCCCTTTGCAACCAACCGTGCTTTGTACCTGAGCACCTTACCATCCGAACCACGCTTGCGCCTGAAGATCCACCAGCATCCGATCACCCGGCTGCCAAGTGGAGCTTCCTCGAGGGCCCAGGTGCTGTTCTTCATGAGCGCACCATAATCCTCGTCTGCTGCGGCACGCCAATCTACCGCCTCGGCACTACGCATGGCTTCAGCGAATGTGGCTGGGTCATCGGTGACTATGAGGAAGAGAAGGTCGAGGTCAGACGACTCCATTGGTGGTGCAACGGTGCACAGGCTCACGAGCTCCTCCAACGACCTCTGTTTGTTTGCGAGGCGTTCAAATCGCCTCAGTCGCTCCCCACTGTCCTTTGCACCTTTGTTGATGTGTTTGGACCATTGTGGCAGCTGCTGTATGTTGCTTTGTTACTCCTCCTCATCAGATTCGGCTGCTGGCTCCTTCTCCTTTCCACCTCCCTCCACCTCCTTGTCGTTACCGCTCTCACTGCCATCTTCCGCACCATCCTCTTCTGCTATCGGAACTTCTCCCACTTCAGGTATAAGTGCGGAAGCAAGTGGAACAGGAGTCATAGGGCTCCAATTCCATCCCTTAACGTCTTCTTGAAAGACAACGTCGTGGCTACGGATGATCTTGTGAGCAGCAAGGTTGTAGAGGCGGCATCCCATGGTGTCGTAGCAAAGGAAGGCCGCCCTCACCGACTTTGCGTCCAGCTTGTTGTAGTTTCCAGCAGGAACGTGCACGAATGCGCTACACCCAAAGACTTTCAGGTGTGTCACTGTTTGCTTGCATCCCGTCCACGCCTCCTCCGGTGCCATCAGTGGAACGGCGCACGTGGGACTCCGGATTTTCAGGTACACGGCAGTGTTGACCGCTTCCGCTTAAAAGGTTGGCGGGAGCTCTGCGTCTTTGAGCATGCTCTGAACATGCTCCATGAGCGTGTGGCTCATGCATTCAGCCACGCCATTCAGCTATGGTGTTCCAGGTGGGGTGACCTCGTGCCTGATCCTGCGACGCTTGAGGAAGGTGCGGAAGTCGTTGGAGAGGTACTCTCCTCCACCGTCGGTGCGAAGCAACTTCAACCACCTGCCACTCTCATTCTGTGCAGCAGCAATCCACACCTTGAAAACATCAAAGTACTCATCCTTGCCAGCCAGGAAGGACACCCACGTCTTCCTCAACTTGTCATCAATGAACGTGACAAAGTACAACTTGCCGGACAAGGACTGTGATGGCATGGGACCGCACAAGTCAGAGTGAACGAGTGAGAGAAGCTCAGCCGCCCCCTTCCCTTCCCCCATTAAAGGAGCGCAGGCTTGCTTCCCTTCTATGCAGCTCTCACAAGCCGATGCACCAGGCTGCTTCACCTCCTTGAGCTCCAGGCGACAGACCATCTGCTGCATGGAGATGATGGCCCCAAAGGCGAGGTGACCGAGCCGGTGGTGCCACAGGCCGATGTCGTGTTTTCCCTCTCTCACCGCCAACGCTGAGTCGGCTTTCTTCTCCGACGCCACCTAGAGAAGGTAAAGACCGTCTTCCTTGTTTGGTTTTGCAAGCACACGGTCTGCACGGGCAGAGATGGTGCAGCCACCATTCTCAAAGCAAACCTGTATACCTTCGGAGATGAGAGATGAGATAGAGAGGAGGTTAGCTGCCAGCCCAGAAACATGGAGCACCCCCTTCACACGACGTTCCATGTGCTTACCCTCAACGGAAACACAAAATACAATCTCACTCTCCCCAACCACCATTTGTACATGGTTTTCCCCAATGTACACCCGACGAGGCTCAATTCCGGTATAGACAACGTACCACACCCGGCGACACGTCATGTGCTACGTGGCTCCCGAGTCGATGATCCAGAATAGGGCGGTGTTGTCGGAGACGTGCAGGACCCGGATGGTTGTCACGAATCCACTCTCCCAATATGCTGTGTTTGCAGAAGCGTCGGATTGCTTTCGCGCTCCTAATCCAGCCGCAAGGTCTGCCTTCTTCTTCCGGCATTTGCGCGCCCAATGGCCCGGCTTCTTCCAGTAGTGGCAGTTCCTCTTCTTCTTTCCTCCTCCCCCGTTATCCCTGGTTGGTGCAGTACCACCCCATGACCAGAGTTGGTGATGAGAGCGACGTCCAGTCCGCTTTCTCCCTCCTCTTCCTTGCGCTGCTCCTCCTAAAACAACAGGCTCTCCTCCACATCGTTGAGGGAGAGCTTGTCTTTGCGCTGGTCCAGGGCAACAATGAGAGGAGTGTAGTTTCTTGGAAGGCCAGAGAGGATGGTTAGCATGAGCACACGCTCCTTGAGAAGGTCCTCAATCGCAGCAAGTTGGTCAGAGAGAGACTTCACCATGTTGATTTAGTCAACCATGGATCAAGAGTCATCCATCTTCACAGTGTGAAAGCAACGACGCAGCTGCATGTTCATGAGGATTGAATTGGAAGCATAAGTGGACTCAAGCCTTTTCCAAACCTCCTTTGGTGCGAGGATGACACACACAAGGAGTTGCTGCCGTTTGGCGAGGTGGAGGTAGATGGTTGCGAGGGCGCGGTCACGCTTCTCACGGTAGGTATGGGCCTCGCTAGGAGAGAGGGAGCCTTCTGCTGGTTCCTTCTCCTTCTCATCCACCTGGCTCCAGAGAGCCTTCTCCATCAGCACCATCTTCATGTTGTTGCTCCAGTTGAAGACGTTCTTGGCTTCGAACTTGGCGATGTTGAAGCCGGCCACCACAGAAGCGGATGTCACCATGGTAGTGCAACGTTCAGCCCGCAAATGGCTCTCTCACACAACAGGGTGCAAGGAATGCCTCATAGATGAGACAAAGCCTTCTTCTAGCTCTGATACCACTGATGGAAACTGGGGCAGACATCAGGGAGGTGATCAGGCTCACCAAGAGCCGCCTAGGCAGGACCAACTGTTTGTGAGAGGGAGTTGCAGGTTCACAGGCAGAATTTATGGAAACAAATGTAGAGAGAAATGAGTGAGAAAGTGTTTTGTCACAGCTTTCTAAAAAGCCCTTATATGCCTCATTTGGCCTAGGGAGCACTGAGATACACTGTGTCAAAGTCTACCCTCTAGCACACTCTCCTAGCCTAGCAGGATGAGCGGCAGTCACCTTGTCACACAAGAGAATTACATCTCACACCACTTGGAAGACTAACAATTGTGGTCTGCACCTTCCTTGAAGGCTGCTCTCAACCGTCCTGGCCAATAATCTTGCCGCCTTTCGAGCTCAAAGTGCTCAGGTTGTCACTTGAACCTGACCCATGATCTCCAAACTTTGGAAATCCATATCTCACTCAAACGGACTCCGAATCGAGTTCCGTTAAGTGCGGTGGGACCTGTGAATAATCCTCTATGAAATTTTCATGCCAGATGATTTTTTATCGAGAAACCTATTTTTGTCACTTTCTGGCACTCTCATATCCATCATCTCCCTCTTCATCAGTCTCCTTCTCCTAGTCATTCTCCTTTGATTCTTTCTTGTACATTCCTTCTCCCCCTCCCCCTCCACTTTCCTTCTCATCCTCATCATCATCATCATCATCAGCTTTATCATCCCCATTATCATCCCCCTTTTCCTCCTGCTGTTACTCCTCCTCCTCCTCCTCCCCTTCCTCCTCTTCCTCTTCCCCTTTCTCTTCTTCATCAGATTCCCTTTCCTCATTTTCGTCTTCCTCTTTCTCTTCCTCATCCTACACCCCTTCCTCGTCAATTTTATAATGCACATTCCCATCCTCTTTTTCATCCTCATTATGTCCCTTCTCATCCCTCAGGGTATTCTACAGATAACTGTGGGTGTTTTGGAGACAGGATAGAGAGTATGAACAGCGAGCATGTCAGCACTCACGGGATGGTGAAAGTGACGTGGGTGCTGAAAGAAAGACCTGTTTGGTGCAATAAGAAAACAACTGAAAAAAAGTCACTTCTTGGTGAAACGAAACAAGAACATTTTATTTCGGAGAAAGAGGGTTTTTTTTTGGCTCTTGTTCATGACAGAGGAGTGGTTGCACTGGAAGAAATACAGGGCTTATCAGTTGATGGCAATGATTTCCTGTGTTTTATTTTTATGTCACAGGGCCTTTGGATTGACGAGATTTCTCTGTTCCATGGGTGATAGTCATGAAACATGGCAGGTGTTTATCAATCTACGTTGACTGCCACATCAACATAGTTTTCATACCACTCCTCCTTTCATCATTTTTTTATGTCAAACTGTAAAATAATCCACCGGTTCTACATAGAAGGACACTTACTGTTCAGGTCTTAGTTTTGGACCTCAACCATTTGCTCCTCGTGCTTCATGTCATGAACCCAATGGTTGAAGTCCACGGATGGTAGCAGTACAACAACCTCGTTTGTAGGGCCTATCTTTGAGAGAAAAATGGAAGGCCTTTCAGGTAATTGAAGCCATGAAAGAAAGGAAAAACCGGCTGAAAGTAGGACTGAAGGCTTTGTGGTCACTGTTTACCTTGACCTATAATATACATAATGGGTTGGTTCCAGAGCTTGGTGTTTCATCCATTGGCTAGTTGGTTCTTTTGATGAAAAGGGGAAGATGCCAAGAGCTACTGTCAATTTGGCTAGGCGAGGCCCATTCATACATTGGGCCTATAACATACCACATTGGGCCTACATTGGACCTATAATATACACTGGGTATTTAGTGTGTGATTTGAGTGTGCTCTCTTATGAGGGAGTAGCTTACACCAATTATTACAATTTTTCCATAGTGTATGAGAAGAGTGTACTTTTGTTCTATATGGCCTAAGAAATCTCTTATTAGGAAGGACTCCAGTGCGTGGGGTTAGTGCGTGTGGTAAGTGCGCTCAGTGAACATACAAAAGTACACTAAGAGCGCAATCATTGCGCTCATTTGTCTTATATCTCCTAGAAAACCTTCCATTTTGTCTTGTATGGCCATATCCCTCTCTTTTGAGGGAGGGCCTCAGTGCGTGGGCCTAGTGTATGTGGTGAGTGCGCTTGGTCTCCAGACAAAAACACACTAAGAGCGCACTCAGTGCACTACTCTGTCTTATTTGTCCTAGAAAACCTTGATTTTTGTCTTTTACAAAACTTATCCTCCGAGGAAGGACTTGAGTACATGGAGCAAGTTTTAAACATGATACATTCTTGTCTCAATTGGGGGATGCATATTTCTGGTGTGAGAAATTCATTTTAAATTACTCCATAACAAAAAAAAATGCTCATATCATATAAGACAAAAGAAAGAAAATGCATTGTGTGGGTCTCTCCTAATTTTTTATCACACTTAGACTAGAAATTTATCATCAGATAGGGAAAATAGTTCTGTGTTTGAAGAGATATTCTTGTTTTATTATTGAAAACAGTTTTTACTTGCAAACCCAGTGTTTTTTTTGTTTATGTAGATAAGTACGTGTAGCTATCTTGAGGACGTACAAATGAATGCATAAGTATTGCTTTGGTAGATCCTGATAGAATGTAACACATTGTTCACGACAACCTTTCTTGCCCTTGCTATCTGAGTCGTCCGCTTGTACAGTGGAATGTTAAATCATGGTTTGATTGTCGCTTGCAGCATATGTCCACGTCATACTTGATGGCCGACTTCTCGCAGATTTTCATCTACCTAAATAGTTTTCCTGTTTTTTCACTCCAGTCCTTGCAAGATGGTCTAGAGAGACCCCCCAGTGTACGGGGGTAGTGTATGTGGAGAGTGCACTTAAAATATTTGCGGAAGTGCACTTATCACGCACTCAGTGTGTGACCAATATAGACCGCAGTGAACGTTCGTATCGGAAAATGGAACTTTTAACACGTCAAACCCTAAGCATTTGTAATAAAAAATGGCCTACATAGAAAGACAAACGTAGATGATGTGACGGTTGAAACCCGGCTGCCTGGTGTAAGAGGGTCTCAAGCTGTCGACATCCACATCGCAGTTTGAGATACAGGAATCATGAATCACGGGTCTGTTTGACTTGTTTATGGTCTGATTGGAAGTCGTTTTGCATGTCAAACATAGAATGATTAAAAAGAGAGCACTGGTAATGGAAATCAGCTTGAACAGTACCATTGGAATCGAGGAGTCATAAAAACATATTCTTAAATTTGACCGACTGGACTGCCAGCAATGTCCACCCTTCAAAGCAGACCGATACACTTATGAGATACAGCACTCATCGCCTAATATGAAAAATTTAGACGATTTCTCACTCAAGATTTTGCAATCAAAGATGGTGGTCACGCGGCTATCCAACACAGTAATAAGGTGATGACAGAACACAATCCTCGGATCTGACAACTGCTTACTGCCGATGGGTTCCATTTTGTCTTTTGCTCAATGCTTTTGGGGCGGACCAGGAAAAGTTGTCAATTGTATGCCAACCATAAAAAAATCCATGTGTTTGAACGAAACCTTGAATAGTGAATTTTTCACATCTCTTAACTAAATGAGATTCTCGAAAAGTGGATGAATTTTGTCCGATCATTGTTTCGATTGAATGACAACGATCAATGTTTGAGATAATTCTTTATATCACCGTCAAGATAGAATACTATCAGCAGACATTCACAGGCTCATGCAATCCAGGTGGGTTCACCACTTTCAGCGCTCAAAACATGCATCAAGATGTCAAGCCGGAGTTGCAATATGAAGGTCGTCAAAGTTTATATCCACTTCAAACTCAAAGCCTGAATGATCGAGCAAAACAGGGAGTGATATCTAGTGAAAGTCAAGGATTGCAAGGAACAGTGGCAGTCCTTGTCGTTTTTGGTTTACTTAAAGTTAATCGTAACTAATGGTGTGTTCTTTTAGGCAATCAAACTTGCCAAAAAGGTTGGAAGAGAAAATTACAAATCAGATAAAACAGTAGAGCAAAGAACCGTGCACTCAGTGTAAGATAAGTACACTTCCCCACGTAAATCGAGCGCACTGGCCATATACAATTCTCTTTACACTAGGGATGGTCCTAAGGACATTGCGTTGGATGAGAAGCACTGACAAGAACAAACAACGTTCGATGGGCGAGAACCACATACATACCAACGAGAACAACTGACGTTTTCTGGCCGTTACGGATGTGCAAGCCCTGAATTCGAGACTAAAATACTCCGTAAAAAGGTGGGCATGCTAGAAAATAGCGTGAAAAATACATGAAAAACAGTTATGAATAAATACAGACAGTTATAGGTCTAAAATGACCTTGAATTAAGTCTAACTTAAAAAAGAGCACTCTTTCAGCTAAAAAATCCAGAAAAACATGGAGCCATTTTTCTGAATCTTCATATGTATAAAAAGGTTTTTGGAGGAAATACAGATTGAGAGAAATAGAGGGCAAGATATGGAAAGAGAGAGATAGAGAGAGAGAGAGAGAGAGAGAGAGAGAGAGAGAGAGAGAGAGAGAGAGAGAGAGAGAGAGAGAGAGAGAGAGAGAGAGAGAGAGAGAGAGAGAGAGAGAGAGAAAGAGAGAGAGAGAGAGAGAGAGAGAGAGAGGGAGAGAGAGAGAGAGAGAGAGAGAGAGAGAAAGAGAATTAGTGTGCACCATTCAAG
Source organism: Penium margaritaceum (assembly GCA_023375785.1). Lineage (NCBI taxonomy): Eukaryota > Viridiplantae > Streptophyta > Zygnematophyceae > Desmidiales > Peniaceae > Penium > Penium margaritaceum. Next base: position 85,184 of record SZWC01003400.1, read on the forward strand.
TGCACTAGTTTTTTAGTGCATGGTGTTAGTGCATGGTGTTGGAACGCACTAGAAGAGTGCACTAGAAAGTGGGTGCATGATCTACCCACCACTAGGCATATATGGATCTCTGTTCTGTTCATTAAAATAGAATCCCTTGAGATTTGAATGTATTTCACACAAGAAACGGCTATTGATATCACTATTGGACACCTTCAAACTTATTCAAAGAAGACGTTTGAAGGCGTCCCATTCTTCATGAGAGTCCAGGCCTCCAACGACTAAGGTAAATCTCCAACACAGTTAGAGCTACGGTTCTGGGAGGTTTTCTTAGATGCTATGGATAGACCCCCCCCCCCCCCCCCCCAATGTTTACTCTTGAGGCTATTAGTGAAGTGAAAGGATGTATTTTTTGGTGGAAATATTGCTCCTGGTGATGCCTTTCCAAAATTACGGTCTGCTTTCTGCCATGGCACAATGCTGATGAAGCCAATGGGATTTAATTTATGCATTTTTCTTCTTTTTCAGCTTTCCCAGTTGACCAATGAACACATGCGGAAAAAAAAACCTTGTTTCCATTGGAGCAAAACATATGTGCAGCGTGGGATTCACCCGCTCTAGCCGGTCATTTGGCAGTATTGGTCTCATGCTACCATTGCACGTCCATTAGATCCAGCCAACACATCCATTATAAAGGTCGCAAGTGGTTATTTGTGCTCTGAATGCATCTTGTACATGTCATTGTATATTTGAGACTATCTGCCCTTGCCTCCAACCATCTATCTGGGTGTCACTCCAACGAGAAGTGGTGGGAGAAATAGATTTTTCAGGCCAGGAAAACCACTCAGATGTCTGAATGAGACATCTGAGTGGTGTTTCGCATCGTTGTTCAAGTGCCATGCAATGCATAGCCTACCATGCCTTCAACGGCTGCTGGTTGAGGATTCTCATGTATCACAACCTGTTGTTCCTCCATCACTAAATTCCTTAATGGCCAACTCCATCATTCTTGGGTGCATTTGCTCTTGATCATCAACATTTCCAAAAGGTCTGCAAAGTCTTATAAAGCAGATATTCGTGAACCATTTTTCTTCTACCCCTTTCAGGACCGATTTTCTCAAATACCACGTGTTAGAAAGGAGGACTTGGAAGTGGTTCACTTGGAAGTAGGAGGTAACGGAGTAGTCATGAATCTGAAGAATGGGATACTTGTGTACTTTGAGGGCATATGAAAAACTTTCAAAGCAAAGGTGATGCATGGTTGAGGTCTTGGATGCTCAACATGCATGAAACAAATAAAAAGGCAATGCCACAGGTGGATTTGAGAAACTTCACTGATTTTTTGGGGTGTTGTGAGAACGTGCAGGACATAATTTTACACAGATAAATCACTGTCAAGAAGTAGAATGAACATTGCAAAACGTTGAAAAGGTTTGTGAAAGGTATGTTGAACCTCATGGAAGGTGGTTAAATACTTGAAAAACATCTAGAGCAGAACACCGTTGGTCAGGGCTGTTGTCCAGAATGCTCTCAACCTGTTTGCATATACATCCATAGTTCAGTACCCCATGGGCTACAAATGTAACAATAAAAGTACCACAAACAGATTTCAGGATTTTGTGTACGTGAGTGATATAAAAATGACACAATAATTTCACCACCCTCTACCTGATACTCTGGCAAAAAAAATGCGAGGCCCAGAGGTTTGAGAATAATAACAAGGTACGAGTAGGAAGGTGTATAACAATGGTGGGGGTATTGTTGTAGCCCTCTTCTGCTCCTGGCGATGCAGAGCCCGAGAGTTTTTTGTTCCTTGTGGCCCAGAACGTCCAAGACTCCTCCTGCTGGGAGGACCAGTGGGCAGATGTCCCGTCAGGCTTGCTCGCGTGGCCAGTGTAGCCAAGCTCCTTCCTGCAGATTTCCTCAACAAGAATGGCATGAATCACATTCTTCCTGATGGTAGGGGCCTTCATAGCCCTTTCCATATGGGAGCCACGTGGTTTGGGGAATTCGAACTTGCAAAAGGTTGTGGAGTATGCTGGAATACATGATGTTCACTGACATGGGACCATTGGTCAGTCTGTTAGGTCAGAAAAATATGTTTAGAAATTCTAGTCGAAATGTGGGGGGGGGGGGGGGGGGGAGGGGCTTGGTTGTAATTTTTGGTATGGAACTTGAACCAATCTCCACATATCAGGCTGTTGTTGGTGATGAAATAAACCAACATAGCTGGTGGTGTAGAATGAAAATGAGAGTCATTGAAAGGAATGAATGACTTCAAAGATCACTACAAAGTCCACTATTTCTGTGCAAGTGCGTGACCAACCAACAAAGTTATTGTCATATGGTAGGTCCTAGAACAACATGACCTGCCCTGCTGATGTCAATGGATTTACCTTGACGGTCCATCTTCTTCCACCATAGATTTCAATTAGCCAATCAACAGGAGGAGGAATCTTGACCCAAAAGGTATGCTTAATTAGAAGTACATCGGGCAACCTTTTCAGGTAAGGTTTTCTCCATTTAGGGTGTAATGGTTGATTCTACCCAAGGGGTAGTGACCTGTCTTGTGCCACAACTATGCTAAAAATAAACTATTGACCAACATAACCTAGATTTCCAGCTCATCATTCCTTTCTACTTAACGTTGTGGTTGAACTAGCGGTTTGCTGTAACACTGAACGGAATGAATGTGGTTCACAGGTAGAAGTTGTGGATCTAAACTAATTTAGGAAATTGAGATACTTGGGTACTTTGGAATCAGTAGTGAATGTTATTTGATGACAAGTGTCTAAGATTTCAGTTACATATATAAAACAGAGAAAACAAGATTAGTGTTTTTTTGGGTCTTGACGCTTGAATCAAATGATGTGTGTGATGGCACGTTGCAAGAGGCTGCTTCAAGAAAAACATGGCAAGAAGTCAGGGGTTTGAGGAATATCAAGAAGCTTGTGTAGAAAAAGTATAGCAATTTCAAGTAGTCAACAGAAAAATATCAAAACATCGATATGGTTCATGATAATTCCTAAGACATGCAAATTCCTAAGACTCCTGTGCATCAGGGAAGTTACCTCCCCCCCCCCTTTAGCTGCGACGTCCCAGTGCATTTCAAATGGCTACAGTTATGTTGACCAACGCCTAATAGGTAATTGTAGGGCTCCTAGATGTTATGCAATTCATTGTTTTGCTGCCACTTGAATATAATAACCAGCAATTTTCATGGTCTTAAGTGTTAAAAAAATCATTGACCGCATACTCCATGATGCCATCCACTTTTACAACAGGTGGCAGACGAATTTCTCTGCTAGGGCTTTCTTGAGTCCTAGTAGAGATTGAGTTGGCAGGCGTGGAATTCCGGGTGGATAGCCATACTGTCAAGTAGGCGCACTTTGGCAATAATAGTCTGGCACACTTCCTCACTAAATAATGGCCCCAACGACCTATGTTTGAGTTTTGTGCAATTATTTCCTTGTAGTTTGACATTGTTTGAGCTGATTGGGAACTTGGTGTGTGTCCGATGCTTGTTCGGGAGTCACTTCATAGGCTCTTGATTCCATGCAAGCTTGTGGTAAGTCTTGTTCCAATCACTTTATGTTTATGCTGGATGTCAACTGCCAGTTCGTTTCTTGAACCATACAATCCTGTCAGATTCGCGGGTAGTTTTCCATGAACTGCCTTCCTGGGTTATTTTATTCCATGACTGCAGAGGTGGCAGAGTTGTATGCAAGCTCAGCAGTTGGTAGCTTGACTGCCCAGTCGGTGCCATGTAGCTTGCACACAGTTCGGAGCAGTTACTTCAGTGGCTGATTGGTTTGCTGAATCTGCTCATTAGTCTGGGGATGGAAGTTTATAGCTAGATCCGACTGTCATAGCAAGTCATCAGTTCCCACTGAAACTTGTTGATGAACCTTCCATCTTGGTTGGAAGAAGTGGTTGAGGAACATCAGTGCTTCTCCCTTGACAAAGAAATCTGTTGTCGTCGGGATGAAGTGCAGAATTTTTGAGAAATGGTTGGCCACCAAAATTCTGGGGTCAAACCCTTTAAAATTCATTGGCAAACCCATCACTATGTCCGTGGAGATTTCTGACCATTAATCATTAGGTAATGGTAGTGGTTCAACGTCAAGTTGGTTCTTTTGAACAGAGGTCTATGGGCTGTGGTTTCAGATCCGCCCACAGAAACACTCGATGCTGCAGCCACTGCAGAACACAAAGTTATATGGCAGCGTAGATGCGACCAAGAATTTTCTATCCTAGCTCTACATGTTAGAGAAAGGCATAAGTTTCTGATCTGTGAAAAAAATGACACCTTGGATCCAAAAGTAGCTTCGAAAGCCTTGAAGCAACGATACAACAAAGTACCTGGAGCTCAGCATCCTACTCAAGCCGTTTCATCAATAAAAAATAGCTGAAGGTACTCGACTTGAAGACCACATTACCTACATCAAGACCCTTTCCATCAGAACAACAGGTTTGGGGAACCCATCTTAGAGATAGTCCTGATTCTCACGTTGTTCAGCGAGCTGCCAAGAATATTTGAACAATCGATCGAGAGACTCCTTACATTTCAAGATCAAAGTACACATGCTCACCACTGATCAGCTGGTGCAGGCCAACTCCTTGAACAGCCACACCAGCCCAAGAATGAAGCACAACATGATCAAATTCATCTCGTTCTGGAAGAGATGGCATTCTGCTCCATTGACAGTGGTTTTCTCCTCGCCGCTGGGGTCCTAGTCTGGATCATTGACTCAGGAAGTACAAGACATATGACATGCCACAAGATCTGGTTTGTTGACTACAAAGATCTGGCAGCACAAAAATCAGTGCGAATTGGAGATGGACGCATCATCCCTGCTATTGATATTGGCACCATATTAGTGGCTATTGATCTGGAGGGAAAGACAACTGTTCGCTTGTTAAAGGAGAATCTCTAAGTTCCTGATCTGGCTGCTACCCCTTGTCAGTCACAAGGCTTAAGTGACAATGGAATCAAAGTTGCATTTTACGTCAACAAGAACTGCAGAGTTTACACAGCAGATTGAAAAACAACTGCTAGTGCCCGATGACAAGGAAATTTTACCGTGTTGGATACCAAATCACCACATCCACTTCCACGTGCAGATGAAGAAACTGAGATGGCCTTTTCTGATGCCAATTCCCCTGACTTGATTGCTGAGGTTCCAACTGTCAGAAATACTGCAACATTAACAAAATTACTTTTGCACTAGAGACTGGGCCATGTTGGCTATCATACACTCCACACAATATCAGCAGAGGAGCTTTTCCATAATCTGCCTAAGATCTGTCTCTCTGCTCCAGACAACCCGTGCACTTGCTGCCCTGCCAGCAAGCAAACTCAAGAGTCCTTTCCCTCCTACGCGGATGTCTCCACGATTCAACTTCAAGAAATTCTTCATATGGACATCTGCTATTGAAACAAAACATCTATTCAAGAGAAGAGCTACTTTCTGGTCATCTTTGATGACTTCACTTGCTATGTGTGGGTAAAATTCCTCCGCTACAAGTCAAAAGCTCCTGAAATTATCATCTCCTGGATCAAGGAGATTGAGAATCAAACTGACACATCTGTCAAAATGTGAGGAAAAGCAATGGTGGGAAGTTTTTCAAAAAAGATCTGAAGCGCTACTATGATAGCAAAGGGATCATTCACCAAAAAATGGTGCCATAAAAAACTATAAAAAGGCAAGCTTGAGAGGATGAACCGCACCCTGCTCGACCGTGCGCAAAACATGTTTCACACGGCTGGGTTTTCCGCCAAATTTTGGGCTGATGCAATTTCTACTGCGGCTGAATCACCAAACGCTTTCCCATGAAGAAGCTACCATCAGGCTGTGGCACGCCCAATGAAGCATGGGTTGTGAATTTCCCCAATGTCAGCTGCTTTAGGATTTTTGGGTGCACTGCCTATGCATGGATCCATCCAGAAGATAGAACACAACTGGGTGCCCATAGCAAGAAGGCCTATCTTCTGGGATATGAAGAAGGAGGTAACTCCTATCATCTCTGGGATAGCACTAACAAGTGTGTCTTTTGCAGCAGAAGTGTTACCTTTGATGAATCTTTTCAGGACAGAGCCATCTCCAACAACTAACTATAGCTTACTCCACTTTCCTTTCTGGAAAAATCTGATGACAAGACCAACACGCTTCAGAAGTTCTCTGTTGATCCCACACCTGATGAACCTTATGTGTCCTGCCTCCTGTCGTCCCTTCTGAACAAAAATCTTTGCCTCCAGTCGTACCCCTGGCGCATCTCCTTTCCCAACAATCCCTACCACCGGCCGCAACTGTTGTACAATCAGCCCCCCTGCGGCATCCTGCCCGCGTTGCGCAATGGCCAGAGACTATTTATTGCACCAATGACTCCAGTACCGCTGAATTTCCCAACATTGCATTTGTCACTCAAGTGGTTGATCCTACCAGCTCCAAGAATACCATGAGCAGACCTGAGTCTACTCAGTGGCATGCTGCTGCCGTCAAGGAATTTGAACAGCTGCAGAGATAGAATTCCTGGACGCTTGTCCCCTGGCCAGCTCACGCTCTGATGGTCACGTGCAAATGGGTTTTCAAAAGGAAGGTGGATGCTAACGGTGATCTTTGCAGGTACAAAGCCAGACTGGTAGCTCGTGGCTACAGTCAGGTATTGGGTGTCAACTATAGCAACACCTTTGCACCCGTTGCCAAGTACTCCTCCATCCTAGTGGTCCTTTCTCTGGCTGCATCTGAAGGATGGCACCTCCATCAAATGGCCGTTGATTCTGCTTTCCTGAACGGGGACGTAGAAGACACTTTCTACATGACTGAAACCGAGGGATTTCTTGAGCAGGGGGGAGAGGGAGGACCTCGTTTTCCTCCTCAACAATTTTCTGTACGGGTTCAAGCAAGCTCCCTGACAATGGAACAAGAAAATACATGACTCCTGTCTCACTCATCTTCGACATCTTCATTCCGATCACTCCCTTTACTTTTGGCATGGCCCATCACCTCTCAGCGTGATATTCGATGTTGATGAAATCAACATTTCTGGACCCCCCTCTTCCGGTCATCTCCACGTTTTAACAAGAGCTGGCCTTGCCCTTCGACATGGCAGATATGGGTAAACTGACCTACTTCCTTGGGACTCAGGTAACGCATGACATGCTTCACCCACAGGTCCTCTTTGCTAACGCCTCATACACACAACAGATGGCTGAAAAGTTCAATCTGAAAGAATCAGCTCCGGTCTCCACACCCCTGGTGTCAAACCATGGCATCACTAAGCCGCCAACACCCAACATACTGGTATCACCAGCTGAAGCGCAGCTGTTTCCAAGCATGGCTGGATCACTGATGTATGTATCCGCCGGAACACTTCCCCATCTCTTGTACGCAGTTTGCATCCTCAGCAAATGATACAAAACACTGACAAAGGATGACTCAACAGCTGCCAAGCGATGCATCTATTACCTTTAAGGGCCATCCACCATGTCCATCCGCTACAAAAAAACATCAGGACCCCTTTGGACTGGCTTTTGTGATCCAGAACTCTCTGGAGATCAGACCAACAGCAGGTCTACTTCCGGATATGTCTTCAAGATCAACGGAGGACTTGTCTCATGGTGCTCAAAGAAGCAATCGGTGGTTGCCTTGCCTTCCACAGAAGCTGAATACATGTCTTAGAGATAGTGCACTCGTGAAGCATTATGGCTTTGTATGTTACTCGGAGAGCTGGGATGTGACCAGCTTGAACCAAGCTGGTCAAATCCCATCTGCGAGCAGGGCAACGCCAAGCTGACCGGTCACTCATAGACTGAGCATTGACACCCCGAGCGCGACATGAGGAACCGGACTACCTGCACTTGAACAGTTTTATGATTAGACTGCTGCTAGAGTATTTAGTAGATCAGCCACATCTTCGTCATTTCTTAATGTAATGGATTGATTGTTTCACCATTCATTCTTCTGGATTTTCCTCTACTGTTCCAGCTCTCTTTGGCAAGCAATTCAGGCTTGCGGTGCATGAACTAAGGACTGATGTGTGATTTGGTGTCAAGTCAGGACCCTCACACATAGACGCAGAAGCAAACCGAGCAGAAGCAGACCCAACTGACCTTTCAAGCATTCAAGAATCTGGGGATTCTACTTTCTAACAACACCAGCCACCAGCATATATTCCACCACCACCGCTATCACCACAGAAAGAATGACTATGAAACGTGCCACTACCACCATTATTGCCACAACCATTACCACAAAAGCTACTGCCATTGCCACAAAAATAAAACACCGACATTGTGCCAAAACTACCGGTGCCATCCTCATCACCTCCTACCTACCACCACAAATGTCACCATCACCATCATTATCGTTGTTTTTGCAATCACTGCAACCCCACGTATACAACCCCCACCACCACAATGACCATTGCCACAACCACCACCACCACCAAAACCACCACTACTACTACGACCATCACCACATCCACCACAACCACCACCACTAACACCAACACCACCAACACCACCACCATCAACACCACCACCATCACCAAAACCAGCACGACCATTGCAAGCACATCCACCATTGTAACCACTGCAACCGATACAACTAACCAGAACTATCACCACTATTACCAGCACCAAAACAACTACCGCTAGTATCACCACAAATACCACTACTGCCACTGAATACACCACACCAAAATCACCATCACAACCACCACCTCCACCACTGCCACAACCTCCACCAATGCCACCACCATCACCATCATTACCAACTCCAAAAACATCATCACCACAACCACCACCACCACCACAACCTGATGGAAACTAGGGCAGCCCTCAGGGAGGTGATCAGGCTCACTAAGAGCCACCTAGGCAGGACCAACTGTTTGTGAGAGTGAGTTCCAGGTTGCACAGACAGAAATTACGGAAGCGAGGGAGTGGGGATCCCAAGAATTGAAGCTAAAAAAAAAGAAGCCAGATTGTATCTGGAAATTGCATTAGAGAAGTGTAGCTAGTGGGGGTAGTAAAAACTAGAAAGGAAAAATTTTCATCTGAGACCAAACATGGAGAGCAAATGCAAGTTGAAAAGGCTCAGCTTTCACAATATAGAGGTAATAGACTCCACACAACATCAATAATCAGGTAGACCTGAACTCCGGCAGCAAACCGACTGTCAAAGGGACCTCTCAGGTGAGCAACCATGAGCTGGTCAAACTGCAAGAGTAAATAAACAAGATACACAATCAGCGGTTCATTAGGACATCCATGTTACCATCTGCCCCACCTCTACTTTGAAGTGAAAATTGGCACAATGCAGTTATTTATAGAGCATCGAGCAACACCATATGAAGAAACTATACACCCTTCCACAAACAGGTGAAAATTTTAACCAAATCAAAGGTGTGAGAATTTTCACCAAAATTGACCTATGGAGTGGCTATCATCAGATCTACGTACGTGAGAAAGACATCAGTGGCAGCCTTGGTGCCAGCCTTACGATTGGAAAATCCAACGGTGCAATCTATGATAGCAACTGGCGTGTCCAGTTGTTCCAATTGAGTAATTGAAGCAGTTTTCCTCCAACATAATGGCGGTGCAGAACAACCAGTCACGTACATGTTAAAAAAATCATGCAAGCTGTAGGTAAATCATGCGGCAGACGTGTTGGCGTGCATGCATTTGAAACATGACAGTTCTATCTAGAACGCTGATGATGCGTCATCCATCTTGACCACCATGCACAGAAACATGTCAAGACTCAGCCAAAACTGAACCGTTGACAGATTCCATGAATGTAGTTCCTTGAGTCCAACTTTGACTACGACATCGAGTACCATCCTAGAAATACAAATCCAATGGATGCTCTAAACTAACCACCAAAGCTGATGGTTGAGGTCAAACTGTTGCTCCTCAACACGAGACCCGCACCTCGCGAAATTGAACGCAAAAGAATACGAGAAGTTTGGCAGATATAATAAAACACAATTTTTGGTTCGACAACCCTGAATGGAGATGAAAATTCACTTGCTTCATCGTTGTACCCTCAAGCGACGAGATGCACAGCATGCTATCAGATGATTTCCATGACACCAGACTTGCAAAGTGCTTTTCATAGGACAAGATGCTAACCAACATCACAAACTTGAAAACATGTAATGTGTGCCAACGCCATGATTCCAGACACACCTAATCCCCGAGTTTACTTCAACCACTACCGGTACCCAAAGAACCATAATTAGACATCTCCATGGACTTTGTGACGGATTTCTCTGTGACACTAGAGGGGTTTGACGCAATGCTTGTGGCGGTCAAAATGTTTCATGCCTAATCTCAACAACGACCACAATCACTGCCGAGGGAGAGCACGACATTTTCTTAGCAACATTATCTCACTGCACGGTGTTCCAACCTCCATCACCAGAAGCATGGACGAAAGGTTCACCAGCATTGTTTTTGGCGACAACTAACAAGTAGACTGAGTACACCAATCAGCCTCTCAAACAACTTCTCCAAACTCTGTGTTAGCCATATTACATTGATTGGACAATCAAGCTGTGAGCATCCAACAGCAAGACATTGAGAGATTCAGGGACAAGACTTGCCAGACGTTTGTGAACACTCACACTGGTATGAAGCGAGTGGCACACAAACATCCCACAAACACCAAATTCCATGTCATTGATTGCGTCCTACTCAGCTCGACAAATGTCCGTCTGCAAAGGAAGGGCTAGGAAGAGCTCAAATCTAAGTAGTTGGGACCGCCTGCGATTGAAGAGATGCAGACCCCCATTGTTGCCAAGCTGTGCTTACCGGAAGACATGGCTATTCACTCTTTGTTCCAAATGAGCCACCTCAAACTCTACTAGGATCCCAGTGAGCGCGGAGATTCTCTGGGAAACAATGACAGAATATCTAGTCAAGTGGCATGCCTACGACGCTTCGGATAACAGCTAGGAGCCCTGAGATTGACCAACAACACGTCTGTCATCAAATCAACGGCTATCGTAGCCGGCATTAATCTACGTCACATAACGCACAAAGATGTCACACAAAATAGGAGGCAAGTGTCATGTCTGAAACGAACACGAGTGTGTAAACTTATCGCATGCGTATTTTTTACATTTTATGTATGGTTCACACGGTGTAGAGATTTGAATTTTTTACCAATCGGCCGCACCTGCACCAACCTCTGGTATTTTTTTTTTCAAAACGTTTTTCATAGAATCAACCTCCAAGTTGTCAACAGAACTATTAGAAATCATTTTGATGTTTCGGTACTATTCGGTCAACTTCTATATGGCATTTGATTTTTCTAAAGACGCCCCTCGACATCCTTGAACCCCTTTGTTTTCTCGATGAAGTTTGTAAAAGCAGCCTCTCACATTGCTGAGTCGTGCGCGTCGCTTGACTCAAGCACCTAAATTCCCAAGTATGCCCCATTCTTGTTTCTGCTGTTCTATATATGCACTTGACTCTTCCTACACTTAACATCAAAGGGAATGAATTTTTTGAGTTGTAAATTATCATATTGTCCCATTGTGTCGTCTTGTGTTACCAACCTTCCACTTGTGAACCATCCATGTTCTACTTAGCATAACAATTTTTACCAACATCCCTGATCTCCTGTGTCACGTTTGAGAAAATTGAGACAGATTTAACCACAGTGTAGAAATTTTTGGAAAACGTGCACATGTTTATTGATCTTTCAATACTACATCTGTCGACTTATCAATGAGGCTAAACGTTTGTTTAGATGCGCCTGGATATTCTTGAAACCCTCCAGTTTCTCGGATGAGTTTGCTCAAAGCAGCCTTTATCACTTTTGATTCGTACATGTTGCTAGACTTATGCACCCAAGACCCCAAGACTGTCTCATTCTTGTATTCACCTTTGCATTAACATATCACTTTTAATTGAAACAGACTTTCTTCCTCACTGAATTTCTCAAGTGCGGAGCTTTCTATATCTTCTTGTTCTCAACAACTTCCTCCTCTGAATGACCTTCGGTTCGCTCGGTGTCGCACCAGGCTCACCAAGGTGTTGTAGGCTGTGCTGCCCCCAATCCTTGGTTACAATTAAAATTAAAATCAAAGAGTCGGTTCAAGCCCGTAGATAACGCCATTCGCAGCCATTGCAGGAGATGCCGACGAGCTACTGCTGCCGCAATCCGTGCGACGCGACATCTTGCCTGCTCAGGTACAGCCGCCATGCAGATGCAGCCTGCCACAGCCGCACTTGGGCTCGCCTTGCTCCCTTGGCCTGGTGATTGCCACGACGCGTAGAGACGCGGCCAAACGAGCCATGACAGTGGGGAAACGCACCAGACACCACATCGGGTCGACCTTACAAACCCTCGCGCAAAATTGTTGGACGCCCCAGCCACACTCTGTCCTTGGTTTGCTCGTCATGACGCAAGATATATCGATTTGACTGCAATCGATCGCCTCCAAGGCCTCCTCACAACCGTCGATGCAAGATATCAATGAAAAGAATCCGGTGGATTGGACGGAACATCTTCAGCTCAGAAAAGTCCGCAGTTTTTTTCTGTTAGAAAGTGAGGGGCTCGGATTCTACCAGCCGTGTTTCCGTTACCTGCTGCGTTCTGAACGCATAAAACGTAGCATCCTTGTTTAAAGGGTCACATCCTTGCCGAAAGGGTCACATCCTTGCCGAAAGGGTCACGTCCTTGCCGAAAGGGTCACATCCTTGCCGAAAGGGTCACATCCTCGCCGAAAGGGTTACATCCTAGCCGAAAGGGTCACATCCTTGCCGCTGGATGGCACAACACCGGAGGGACGTGAAAAGTGGAGCTTCCTTTCACGACGTGACCCAAGATTCTCCCTTCGTCGAGAATCTTGACGAAGGGAGGATCTTCGTCGTCATCTAGACTAGAGATAAGGACGAAGGGTCACCAGTGCCACCGGCAAACGTGTGCGTTCTGCTGCCGAGCATTGTCTATCGTCCAGAGCCTGCACCTAGGATGGAGGGTAAGAGAAAAAGGGCGGCGTACGATGCCAGACGCATGAGGTTCTTTTGAAGAAACGATGCCGACACAATTTGGAATGCCGCAGTAAGCAGCCGCTGGACCAGGTAAGCCCACAGGTCCGCTGTCTGTCCATGCATGCGGCCAAACATGACGGATCGCCATTTCTGGCCGCACAGCTCACTTTGCCAACGGCCGTCGCTTGCTCTGCTGTGCGGATGGGCGTGCTCTTTTAGCAGTTCGGCAAAGCCGATGCCTGCGCGTCGGACGCGACTCGCGCCTCTAGTCTTCCCCGTAATACCCTGCTGTGCCTCCCCACACACCTATAAGAGTTGGCCGCAGTACCATACCTTCTGTCAGAGCAGACGCAGCGAGCTTTGGTCCTCAAGGTTTGTGTCTATCAGCAAGGAGAATCTCACTGCATCAATGGCGCGCGTTTGGATGCCCACCATGAACCTGCTTATGGCAGCCGCTGTGGTGGCTGCTTCCTCCGCTGGCGCTGCAACTGCGAGTGGCGCCTTCAACTATCGCCTTGGCGGCCTCGACTGGGGGGTGAGTTGCAAAAATTCTGTAGGAAAGTCAAAAGAAAGGAAGGAGCATGCATGTCTGATGTCAAAGGATCTCTTGAGTTGTACCTTGAGTTGCCATAAAATGCTGCACCCCAAACTGCGGAGGAGGAACCCATGAAGGTGAAATGAATTCAGTCGTCTGACTTGAGTTATGTCATCCCATGCCTGAAGATTAGTTGAATGAATCTTTCGGGAGGTCCTCCTCCTCCTCCTCCTTCTCCTCCTCCTCCTCCTCCTCCTCCTCCTCCTCTT
>SZWC01003400.1:108017-118686 GCA_023375785.1 Penium margaritaceum
GTACACCCGACGAGGCTCAATGATGGTGTAGACAACAAACCACTCCTGGCAACACGTCATGTGCCGCGTGGCTCCCGAGTCGATCCAGAACAGGACGGTTTTGTTGGAGACGTGCAGGACCCGGATGGTTATTACAAATTCACTCTCCCAATCTGCAGCGTTCGCGGAAGCGTCGGACTGTTTTCCCGCTCCCACTCCAACCGCAAGGTCCGCCTTCTTCTTCCACCATTCGCGTGCCCAATGGCTTGGCTTCTTGCAGTAGTGGAAGTTCCCCTTCTTCTTCCCTCCTTCGCCGTTGCCCCTGGTTGGTGCAGCACCACCCCCATGACCAGAGTTGGTGATGAGAGCGACGTCCAGTCCGCTTCCGCCCTCTTCTCCCTTGCGTCGCACCTCCGCAAATAGTAGGCTCTCCTCCACCTCATTGAGGGAGAGCTTGTCGCCACGCTGGTCCAGGGAAACAATGAGAGGAGTGTAGCTGCTAGGAAGACGAGAAAGGATGGTTAGCATGAGCACACGCTCCTTGACAGGGTCCTCAATCGCAGCAAGCTGGTTAGAGAGAGACTTCACCATGTTGATGTAGTCAATCATGGATCCGGACTCATCCATCTTCACAGTGTGAAAGCGACGATGCAGCTGCATGTTCATGAGGATTGAATTGGAAGCATAAGTGGAATCAAGATTTTTCCAAACCTCCTTTTGTGTGAGGATGCCACGGACGAGGAGTTGCTGCCGTTCGGCGAGATGGAGGTAGATGGTTGCGAGGGCGCGGTCACGCTTCTCGCAGTAGGTACGGGACTCGACAGGGGAGAGGGAGCTTTCTTCTAGTTCCTTCTCCTTCTCATCCACCTGGCTCCAAAGACCCTTCTCCATCAGTACCATCTTCATGTTGTTGCTCCAGTTCAAGAAGTTCTTGCCTTCGAACTTGGCGATGTTGACGCCGGCTACTACAGAAGCGGATGTCGCTATGGTAGTGCAACGTTCAGCTCACAAACGTCTCTCTCACACAACAGGGTGCAAGGAATGCCTCAAGGATGAAAGAAAGCCTTGTTTTAGATCTGATACCACTGACGGAAACTGGGACAGCCCTAAGGGAGGTGATCAGGCTCACTAAGAGCCGACTAGGCAGGACCAACTGTTTGTGAGAGGGAGTTGCAGGTTGCACAGACAGAAATTACGGAAGCGAATGTAGGTTTGCAGAGAACGCGAATGTCTGAATCGACTCTTGAGTGAGAAATTATATTGTCACAGCTTTCTAACAAGCCCTTATATGCCTCATTTGGCCTGAGATACACTCTGTGAAAGTCTACCCTCTAGCAAACTCTCCTGGCCTAGCGGGATGAGCGGCAGTCACCTTGTCACACAAGAGAATTATGTCTCACACCACTTGGACGACCAACAATCGTTGTCTGAACCTTCCTTGAAGTCTCTTCGAGGTCCTCCAGACGCCTTTTCTCCTTGAAGGCCGCTCTCAGCCTTCCTGGCCAATAATCCTGCCGCCTTTTGAGCTCAAAGTGCTCAGGTCGTCACTTGAACCCGACCCATGATCTCCAAACGTTGGAAATCCATATCTCAGTCAAACGGACTCCAAATCGAGTTTCGTAAAGTGCGTTGGAACCTGTAAAACATCCTCTTTGAAACTGTCATGCCAGATTATTTTTATTGAGCAACCTATTTTTGTCACTTTCTGGCACTCTCATGTTGGTGGCTGTGGTGGTCGTGGTCGTGGTGCTGATCGTGTTGGTGGTGGTCGTGGGTACAACAAGTGATTTCACTTGTTGTACCCACTTCAATTGAATTCATGGTTAAATTTGCTGCTACACTTGAAAATTTTACTTGATCCCAAAGGGTTCCATACATTTCTTCAATGGAACCAGTGATACATCATGCTGATGCTTTGGTTGTTGATATGTTTCCTTAAATGAAACAGGTAGAATGGAGGGAAAATCAGTCCCATAGAAACATTGAAAGCACGTGGTTCTAGAATAAAGCGATATGACCACATAGCGCATGAAGGTTGTGCTGCTACCCAGGACACAATGAAGAAAAATCAGTGGGCACCTTCCTTATCATCGCCATCAAGGGGAAACACCCACACAAAACCCAAGAACACATCAGTCTAGAGCTCCCAGAGAACCTAAAAGGTGCATGCACATGATTTCACACTTTTTCTCCTCGCCCCCAATGGTCAGTTGATGTACAAGGAGACAGACCATCATAATAAGTAAACTATGGCCCCTGCATCTTCTCCGACCCAAACCTAGCCTAGTAGGTGCAGTGGCCTGTGACTCATGGTGTAACAATTAGAACAGTCTTAGTGGTCTGCGATACAGATGAGGGAGGTGAATAAGGAGGGGACTGTTCTGGAGGATTGACAGTGGTAGGCGCGGTTGCCGACTCTGGGGAAAAAGTGGCAGGGGACACAGAGACCGGCGAGGAATCTGGGGAAGAAGCAGTCCGAGCGCTGGAGGGTGAGGAAAGACGGGCAGACTCAATGTCAGTGGGATTGATCAGTAATGAATGTGCAGAGGGCGGAGGAATAGTGGAGGAAATTGGAGATGGAACCCAAAGATCGGAGGCTGAGACAGGCCCATCCCCCCAAGACGAAGGAGCGAGGAAAGAAAAGAAGGTAGAGCAACACAACACAAGTCATGCTGGAAAAAGGCCCTCAAAGAACAGGGTGTCGCGGGACTCAACGACATGTGACTGGTCAGCATCCCAAAACTGCCAAGCATTAGACATGGTAGATACACCGAGGAAGGTGCTGGGTCGAGCGCGGGGACACAGATGATGAGGATGAGGAAGCAAAGCTGGAAGTTGAGGAGGGGGAAGATGAGGAAAAAGAAGAGGAGGATGAGGATTTGAGGAAGAGGAGGATGAGACGAGGACAAGATGAGGACAAAAAGAAATAGGAGGAGACAAATGAGGATATAAAGGAGATATATGAATGTAAATGTGGATGAGAAAAATGGCAAGACGGAGCTCATGATAGAAAGAGTTGCCATGTCCAAGAAAAAATAGGTCTGAAATTTTCATCATTTTTCTGGTGTAGTTGAAGCAGCCTGTTTAGCAAATAATTGTAAAGCTATCCCTCAGAATGAAAGTCTAAAGAGAATGTGTGAATGGTTTCCTCAACCATTTTGGCCAAGAATCTTGATTAGAAAAATGAACAATGTCATCAAAGAGCACCCCAAACATGCATCCTAACACTTGTCGTCCTACATAGAAGTGTAATGTGGACCAAGAATTCATAGTGAATTAAGGCTGGAGGGAAAATGACAAAATGGATATCTCAGTGCAACACAGGTCGCATCTAAAATCTGGCCAGCACATGCGTTCTCTCCTAGATTATAACTGAAATCAATCCTATAAGTAGGTTTTAGTGGACTTACACGTCATCAAGTTAGCATTGAACCTCCAGAGGGTGGAAACAAAAAATGACATTCCTTCCCTTCTCTTTGAAATTTCTCGGTTTGCCTTTGGTCATGAAGTTTTGATCATTCCGTACTCCATCATAATACAGTAATGAAAAAATACTGAAAAGGATAATGCTTGTGAAATAGTTTAATCTGCACGACTCTTGCATAATTTTCATGCACATTCAACAAAAAATGCCATTATATGCATTTTGCCATGTTTTATCATATGCAGAGAACATTCGGCATTGATCATGTTGTTCCTTTGTTTCTGTGAAGACAAGGTGGTTATAACCTTGGTATGTTTTACACATGTAGTTACTTCTTCACTTGTGTCTTTAGGAATCATTATTTTCAAAAATTACTTTGCCATTTTTTAGATAAATCTCTCATGTTGCATGTGGTTAATGTTCAGCCAGCTGTTCTGATGATGCAACATCTGCACCTTTCAAGGAGTATCCATGAATGGGTTATCACCCAAAAAAAATGCTGAATATGAAAAGTGAAAGATCAAATAAGATGCAGATGAAATTCCATTGAAGCGACTCCCTTTTTTTTTGCGGTACTAGATAGAGCCTTAGAGATGGTCTGCTTTGAGATGGGACCATTACAGTGAAGGCTTACAGCAGGAACTGCGCCTCAAATGACCGAAATCATCCCAGTATAGGTACCCATTGGATAAAATTCCGCAGGGTTATGTGGAACGTTTACCCCCTCACGAGGAAATCACCCACTTAACCTCCACCCCTAAAGTTATCTATTTCCACTGGTCGTTGTTGGATATCGGGTGCCAAAAAAAGTGACCAAAGTGGGTTGCTCGATAAAACTCATCAGGTCACAACAGTGAATACAGGATGTTTTTCTGGTTCTGTAACATTTTATGGAACTCGATTTGGAGTCCTTTTGAGGGAGATTTGGATTTTCAAGGTTTGGTGGCAATGGGTCCGGTTCAAATGACGGCTCCTACACTACCAGCACCAATGACGGCCACAATTATTGGCCAGGGACGTTTGGAGCGGCCTTCAAGGTAGAACGAAGGTAGAAGGACCTTCAGGGATCTTCAAACAAGGTCCCCACCAAGATTATTGGTTGTGCACATGGCAGGGATGGTAATTCTCTTGTGTGAGAGTATGACTGCCACTCATCCCGCTAGGCTAGGAGTGTGCTAGGAGGTGAATTTTGACAGAGTGGTTCTTCCAGCTCCATGTGCCAAATGAGACGTAATTAGGCTTGTTAGAAACCTGTACTAATTTAATTTCTCACTCAAGAGTCAATTCAGACATTCGCGTTATTTGCAAACCTACAATCGCTTCCGTAATTTCTGTCTGTGCAACTTGCAACTCCCTCTCACAAACAGTTGGTCCTGTCTAGGCGGCTCTTGGTGAGCATGATCACCTCCCTGAGGGCTGCCCCAGTTTCCATCAGTGCTATCAGAGCTAGAACAAGGCTTTGTCTCATCCTTGAGACATTCCTTGCACCCTGTTGTGTGAGAGAGCCATTTGTGGGCTGAACGTTGCACTACTATGGCGACATCCGCTTCTGTGGTGGCCGACGTCAACATCTCCAAGTTCGAAAGAAAGAACTTCTTCAACTGGAGCAACAACATGAAGATGGTGCTGATGGAGAAGGGTCTGTGGAGCCAAGTGGATGAGAAGGAGAAGGAACCAGCAAAAAGCTCCCTCCCTCCTGGCGAGGCCCGTACCTACCGCGATAAGCATGACTGCGCCCTCGCAACCATCTACCTCCACCTCGCCGAATGGCAGCAACTCCTTGTCCGTGGCATCCTCACACCAAGGGAGGTTTGGAAAAAATTTGAGTCCACTTATGCTTCCAATTCAGTCCTCATGAACATGTAGGTGCGTTGTCGCTTTCACACTGTGAAGATGGATGAGTCCAGATCCATGATTGACTACATCAACATGGTGAAGTCTCTCTCTGACCAGCTTGCTGCAATTGAGGACCCAGTCAAGGAGCGTGTTCTAATGCTAACCATCCTCTCTGGCCTTCCTAGCAGTTACACTCCTCTCATTGTTGCCCTGGTTCAGCGCGGCGACAAGCTCTCCCTCAACGATGTGGAGGAGAGCGTGCTATTTGAGGAGGAGCGGCACAAGGGAGAGGAGGACGAAAGAGGACTGGACATCGCTCTCATCACCAAATCTGGTCATGGGGGTGGTACTGCACCAACCAGGGGCAATGGCGGAGGAGGGAAGAAGAAGGGGAACTGCCACTACAGCTAAAAGCCAGGCCATTGGGTGCGCGAATGCCGGAAGAAGGAGGCGGACCTTGCGGTTGGAGTGGGAGCGAGAAAACATTCCGATGCTTCTGCGAACACAGCAGATTTGGAGAGTGGATTTGTGACCACCATCCGGGTCATGCATGTCTCCGACAACACCACCTTGTTCTGGATGATCGACTCGGGAGCCACTTGGCACATGACATGTTGCCAGGAGTGGTTTGTCGTCTACACCGCCATCGAGCCTCGTTGGGTGTACATGGGGGAGATTCATGTGCAAATGGCGGTTGGGGAGGGTGAGATTGTGTTTTGTGCTTCCGTTGAGGGTAAGAACATGGAACGTCGTGTGAAGGGGGTGCTCCATGTTCCGGGGCTGGCAGCTAACCTCCTCTCTATCTCATCTCTCATCTCCTAAGGAATGCAGGTTTGCTTTGAGAATGGTGGCTGCACCATCTCTGCAAGTGCGGGGCGTGTGCTTGCAAAAGCAAACAAAGAGGACGGTCTTTACCGCCTCTACGTGGCGTCGGTGAAGGAAGAAAACTCAGTGTTGCAGCGAGAGAGGGAAAACATGACATCGGCCTGTGGCACCACCGACTCGGTCACCTCGGCTTTGGCGCCATCATCTCCATGCAAGAGATGGCCTGTAGCTTGGAGCTCAAGGGGGTGAAGCAGCCTGGTGCATCGGCTTGTGAGAGCTGCATTGAAGGGAAGCAAGACCGTGCTTCTTTCACAGGGGAAGGGAAGGGGGTGGCTGAGCTTTTCTCACTTGTTCACATTCATTTCTGTGGACCTATGCCATCACAGTCCCTGTCCGGCAAGTTGTACTTTGTCACGTTCATTGATGACAAGTTGAGGAAGAAATGGGTGTCCTTCTTGGCTGGCAAGGATGAGTGCTTTGATGCTTTCAAGGTGTGGATTGCTGCTGCACAGAATGAGAGTGGCAGGCTGATGGAAACTGGGGCAGCCCTCAGGGAGGTGATCAGGCTCACTAAGAGCCGCCTAGGCAGGTCCAACTGGTTGTGAGAGGGAGTTGAGGTTGCACAGACAGAAATTACGGAAGCAAATGTAGGTTTTCTGAGAATGCAAATGTCTCAATTGACTCTTGAGTGAGAAAGTACATCATCACAGCTTTCTAACAAGCCCTTATATGCCTCATTTGGCTAAGGGAGCACTGAGATCCACTCTGTCTAAGCTCACCCTCTAGCACACTCCTAGCCTAGCGGGATGAGCGGCAGTCACCTTGTCACACAAGAGAATTATGTCTCGCATGGACTGCATGGCTAATAATCATGGACTGGTCCTTCCTTGAAGTCTCTTGGACGTCCTCCAGCCGTGTTTTCTCCTTGAAGGCCGCTCTCAGCCGTCCTGGCCAATAATCCTGCCGCCTTTTGAGCTCAAAGTGCTCATGTCGTTACTTGAACCCGACTCATGATCTCCAAACTTTGGAAATCCATATCTCACTCAAACGGACTCCGAATTGAGTTTCATAAAGTGTGTTAGAACCTGTGAAACATCCTCTATGCAACTGTCATGCCAGATGATTTTTATCGAGCAACCTATTTTTGTCACTTTCTGGCACTCTCATATCCATCACAGGCGGTTGAAGGTGTTTCGCACCGATGGTGGAGGCGAGTACCTCTCCAACGACTTCCGCACCTTCCTCAAGTGTCACAAGATCAAGCACGATGTCACCCCACCTGGAACACCGCAGCTGAACGGCGTGGCCGAACGCGTGAACCACACACTCATGGAGCATGTTCGCACCATGCTCCAAGACGCGCAGGTCCCACCAACCTTGTGGGCGGAAGCGGTCAACACTGCCATGTACCTGAAAAACCGGAGTCCAACACGCGCCGTGTGGCTGATGACACCGGAGGAGGCGTGGACGGGACGCAAGCCAACAGTGACGCACCTGAAAGTCTTCGGGTGTGGCGCATTCATGCACATGCCTGCTGGCAACCGAAACAAGCTGGACGCAAAGTCGGTGAAGGCGGCCTTCCTTGGCTACGACACCATGGGATACCGCCTCTACAACCTCGCTGCTCGCAAGATCATCCGCAGCCGTGACGTCATCTTTCAAGAGGACGTGAAGGGCTGGACTTGGAGCCCTATGACTGGTGTTCTACTTGCTCCCGCACTTGTACCTGAAGTGGGAGACGTTTCGGTAGCAGAAGATGACGGTGCGGAAGATGGCGGTGACAGCGGTAACAACAAGGAGGTGGAGAGAGCTGAGAAGGAGGAGTGAGCAGCAGAATCTGATAAGGAGGAGAAACAAAGCAGCATACAGCAGCTGCCACAACAATCCGCACGCATCAACAAAGGTGCAAAGGACAGTGGGGATTTGCTGAGGCGATCCGAGTGCCTCGCAAGCAAACAGAGGCCACTCGAGGAGCTCGTGAATCTGTGCATCGTTCCACCACCAGTAGAATTATCTGACTTTGAGCTTCTCTTCCTCATAGTCACCGATGACCCAGCCACATTGGCTGAAGCCATGCGTAGCACCGAGGTGGCAGATTGGTGTGCCGCAGCAGACGAGGAGTATGGTGCACTCATAAAGAACGGCACCTGGACCCTCGAGGAAGCTCCACATGGCGGCCGGGTCTTTGGGCGCAAGTGTGGTGTGGATGGTAAGGTGCTGAGGTACAAAGTATGGTTGGTTGCAAAGGGGTATGCACAGACTGAGGGTATGGATTACAATGAGACATTTGTACCTGTCGTAAACTTCCCATCCATCCGAGCGATCCTCGCTCTTGCTGCTGCTATGGACTAGGAGGTGCACCAAATGGATATGACTTGTGCATTTCTGAATGGTCACCTCAAGGAGGATGTGTACATGGAGCAGCCGGAGGGGTATGTGGTGGAGGGAAAGGAGGATTTGGTGTGCAAGCTTGTGAAGGCCCTCTATGGCCTGAAGCAAGCCCCGCGAGCATGGTACCACAAGATGGATGAGCAGCTGGCTGGCCTTGGCTTTGTGCGCAGTGAAGCTAACCAAGCAGTCTATGGGCGCACACAAGAGGCAAACCGGATCATCATCTTGCTCTATGTTGATGATCTGCTCATTGCATCTGACTCCAAGTCTCTTTTGGACGATGTGAAGCAGTCCCTTTCTGCAAGGTTCGACATGAAAGACATGGGAGAGCTTAGTTACTACATTGGCCTTAAGGTAAAGCGCGACCAGCAGCAACACACTTTGGAGTTGTCGCAGAGCACGTACGTGAGCGACATCATCAAGCGCTTCAACATGGCAGGAGCGCGAAAAGCAACAACACCACTGGAAGTGGGAGCGAAGCTGAGCATGACGCAGACTCCCCGCGGCATGCAAGAGAGCAGCCGCATGGAAGCAGTGCCGTACCAAGCAGCAGTTGGAAGCCTCATGTATGCAGTAGTCAGCACGCACCTCGACATCAGCCAAGCAGTGGGAGTGTTAAGCAAGTTTTGCGCGAATCCAGGCGTGCCGTTATGGGAGGCGGTCAAGAGCATGCTGCGCTACCTCGACAGCAGCAGTTACCTTTGCCTCACCTTCAACAGCAACAACAGTCCCATTCTCATCGGCTACAGTGACGCAGATTGGGGAGGTGACCTGGAAACAAGGAGGTCAACCAGTGGGTTTGTGTTTGTGCTCGGGGGAGGTGCAATCAGTTGGAGGAGCAAGAAGCAAGAGTGCGTCGCCCTCTCCACCACCGAAGCAGAGTACATCACCCTGAGTGCAGCAGCAAAGGAAACCGTGTGGCTGCGTGAGCTGCTGGCAAGCCTTGGACAGCAGCAGACCACAACGACCACCATCTACTGTGACAACATGAGCGCCATTGCTATGACCAAGAACGCCGAATTTCATGCCCGCACCAAACACATCGACCTGCAGTACCACTTCATACGCGAGCTCGTGGCAAAGCAGGTGGTGCAGATCAAGTTCTGCTGTTCAAGCATGATACTGGCAGACTTCCTGACCAAGCCGCTGGCAGTGCACCGCTTTCAGCAGCTGAGGGGACAGTGCGGACTTGTGTGATTTTTATTCTTGCAAAGTGGGAGAATGATGGATATGAGAGTGCCACAAAGTGACAAAAATAGGTTGCTCGATAAAAATCATATGGCATGACAGTTGCATAGAGGATGTTTTACAGGTTCTAACGCACTTTACGAAACTCGATTTGGAGTCCGTTTGAGTGAGATGATGATTTCCAACGTTTGGAGATCATGGGTCGGGTTCAAGTGACGACCTGAGCACTTTGAGCTCAAAAGGCGGCAGGATTATTGGCCAGGACGGCTGAGAGCGGCCTTCAAGGAGAAAAGGCGGCTGGAGGAGCTCCAAGAGACTTCAAGGAAGGTGCAGACAACGATTGTTGTTCGTCCAAGTGGTGTGAGACATAATTCTCTTGTGTGACAAGGTGACTGCCGCTCATCCCGCTAGGCCAGGAGAGTTTGCTAGAGGGTAGACTTTCACAGAGTGTATCTCAATGCTCTCTAGGAGAAATGAGGCATATAAGGGCTTGTTAGGAAGCTGTGACAATGTAATTTCTCACTCAAGAGTCGATTCAGACATTCGCGTTCTCTGCAAACTTACATTCGCTTCCGTACTTTCTGTCTTTGCAACCTGCAACTCCCTCTCACAAAAAGTTGGTCCTGCCTAGGCGGCTCTTAGTGAGCCTGATCACCTCCCTGAGGGCTGCCCCAGTTTCCATCAACATGGCCACCGTGGCCACCGAAACTGCCACCAACACCACCACTGCCACTTCCACTGCCAATAAACCACCACTGCCGCCACCACCACCAGAACCACTAACACCACCACCTCCGCCACTTCAACGGCCACCACCACCATTACAGCCACCAACACTGCCATTTTCACAGCCACCACCACTTCCAGTTCCAGCAAAACCGCCTTCACACTGCCTTAATCACTACAACCACACCACCACTATCACTTCCACTACCACTTCCGCTACCACCACCACTGCTACCACGATTGTAGCCACACCTACAGCCACCACCATATTCTCCACCACCACCATCACCAAAGGAAAAA
>SZWC01003400.1:165308-175814 GCA_023375785.1 Penium margaritaceum
AGGAGGAGGAGGGGGAGGAGGAGGAGGAGGAGGAGGAGGAGGAGGAGGAGGAAGAGCAGTAGGAGGAGGAGGAGGAGAAGGAGGCGGAGGAGGAGGAGGAGAAGGAGGAGGAGGAGAAGGGGGAGAAGGAGGAGGAGGAGTAGGAGGAGGATAGTTGAAAGAGGGACTTTTAACAATACAAAAGAGTTCATGAGTTCCCTCCATGTCTCACCCCCCAGTCGAGGCCGCCAAGGCAGTAGTTGAAGGCACCACTTGCAGTTGCACCGTCAGCGGAGGAAGCAGCCACCACAGCAACCGCCACAAGCAGGTTCATGGTGGATACCCAAACGCGCACCATTGATGCAAACGCTGCGACTGAAAGGGTCGCCTCACTGCGGAGGGACAAAGCTGGAGGATCAAATCTCGCTGCGTCTGCTCTGACCAAAGTGAGTGAACTGAGGCCAACTCTTACAGGTGTGTAGGGAGGCACAGGAGGATGTTCCGGGGAAGAACAGAGCCACGAATTGTGTCCAACGTGCCGGCATCGGCTTTGCCGAACCGCTTAGAGAGCACGCCCATCCACACAGCAGGGCAATTGAAGGCGGTTAGCGAAGTGAGCTATGCTGCCCAAAATGGCGTTTTGTTGTTTTGGGCCGCATACACGCACAGAAAGCGCACATGTGGGATGCTTGCTGCGGAATTCCAAGTCGTGTCGGCATTGTTTCTTCGAAACGAGCCTCTTGCGTCTGGTATCGTTTGCCGTCCTTTTTCTCTCACCCTCCATCTTAGGTGCAGGCTCTGGACAATGGACAATGTTCGGCAACTTTCACCGGCATCACTGGTGTCCCTTCGTCCTCATCTCGAGTCCAGATGAGGACAAAGATCCTCTCTTCGTTGAGATTCTAGACAAAGGGAGGATATTGGGTCACGTCGTGAAAGGAAGCTCCACTTTTCACGTTGCTCCGGTGCTGTGCCATCCAGCGGCAAGGATGTGACCCTTTCGGCAAGGACGTGACCCTTTTGGCAAGGATGTGACCCTTTCGGCAAGGATGTGACCCTTTTGGCAAGGATGTGACCCTTTCAGCAGGCGTTCAGTGCGCAGTAGGCATCGGAAACGCGGCTGGTGAAATCCGAGCCACTCCCTTTCAAACAGAAGAAAAACTGCTGAACCACCGATGACTCTCCTGAGCTGAGGAGGTTCCGTCCAAGATTCGTTCCGTCGATCACCTCACATTGACGGTTGTGAGGCAATCTTGGTCCGTCTCGGTCAATTGGAATGACATTGATCAATCTTGCAGCAAACCAAGGACACAGAGTGCCTGTGATGTCCAACAATTTTTGCGTGAGGGTTTGTAAGGTCAACCCGCTGTGGAGTCTGGAGCGTTTCCCTACGATCACGGCTCGTTTGGCCGCGTCTCTGCGCGTCGTGGAAATCACCAGGCCAAGGGAGCAAGGCGAGCCCTAGTGCGGCTGTGGCAGGCTGCATCTGCATGGCGGCTGTACCTGAGCAGGCAGGATGTCGCGTCGCACGGATTGCGGCAGCGCAGTGAAACGTCGGCATCCGAAATGACGGTGCGAGGCATTATGGACGAGGTTGAACTGACTCAGATTTTTAATTTGATTCAGCCTGGTGCTACGCCATGGAGAACACAGGTCATTGAGGAGCAAAAGAGGATTTGTAGAATTAGATACTTCAAGGGATTTTAAATCAGAACCAGGTTTTTGTCAATGAAAGTTGAAGATTTTTTAGTGCATATGTAAAATTTCAAATACAATAATGAGCCAAACATCGGGTCTTATGTGTTAAAGTCAAGGAACGTGTACGACCACACATTTTGAGAGGCTGCTTTGAGCAAATCATCCACTGGGTTATTTCAATCATATCGAGGAGATTTTTTGTAAATAATTAGTCTCGTTGAAAGTCTCACCCAGCACTATTCAAAATTCAATAAGTTTTGGAAACGTAATGTCCAAAATTCTAGTAAGTGGTTGATCCTGGTCATAATTTTCGTAGATGTTACACCGCAGGTCTAGGGAATTGGTCAAAATCGTTTCATTAAGCAAAACATGGATGGTTCACAGTTAGAAGGTGCGGAGCACATGACCACTTGAGGTCTTGGGGCAATACCATAGTCTGTAGTATGTTTTGCATTTACTTGGATGGAATGTTTCGAAAGAGTCAAGCGTTTATGTACGATAGAGGAGACAAGAATGCGGAATACTTCGGGTCTTGGGCGCTCGAGTCCAACGATGCGTGCGACGCAGCAACGTGGGAGAATTCTTTGAGAGCTATTCCAGGAAAACAAGGGGTTTTGAGGATACGGAATGATCCCCTTTTACCCACGTTTTGAGTGTGGTCCTGACTGATTACCCACTTTCCTCACAAGCGATATGGATCACCCAATCATTCTAACAACACCACCGTATCCACAAAACGCGAATCCTGACTAACCGTGACTGCGGTGCCCACTTTTGAAAACTCATGAACAGAATCCCGGTATAACATGCATGTTTCTAGTATTGTGTTAATCATATTTTAGGATTCTGTGGATTCCTCACTGTTTTTGTTTCCTTCTTCTTTGTGTGCGATGTGACAACAAAAATAACAGAATAAGTGCAGTGTTCTAACTTGTTTACAAAATATTGAGGCATATGGCTGCCTTTTGCCGATGATTACTACTGGGGGGTTTTGTTTAATTTTCTGTCTGATGTCTTGTCTATTACGCGACGAATTCGTATCGTCCAACCCGTTTCTGCAGGCACCCGCGTAGGAGCATGGTCGAGGGAAGCAGCCGCAGTGCGTTCCACACAAAGCGCGAAGGCATTGTGCATTACACAGATATACCCCTCCATCGGAACAATAAGTCCCATCCGCCCCTCCATCAAAACAATAAGCCCTATCTGCCCCTCCGCTAGAATGATAAGCCCCATCCGCCCCTGCATCGGAAGGATAAGCCTCATCTGCCCCTCTGCCAGAACAAAAAGCCTCATCCGCCCCTGCCCCAGAATAATAAGCCCCATGTACCCCTCAGACCGCAGTTGACGTCGAACCGTCGAAGATCACGGAATATGTGCCTAATGTACCCAATGTTTATGGTGTGACTGATCACAACCATCGGAACGGATCCCTACCGTAGACACCTACTGCCGAATGTAAATGCCTCGGTCTGTGCAGAGGCTCGGCATGGTCATCGGTAATGCACCTCCCTGCTTGAGTGTGCGGTCGCTCGCACATGATGGGTCCAAATGTCGAATGATGCTGTTAAAATACACTAAGTGGTACGAGCCATAGTCGTCTCATTTGATCTGTCAAACCTGTACGTATGCTCTGCATATCTGACGGTTATGACCGTAATCAATTTTCTCATCCCTCGCATACTCACGAGTACATTGAACAAACCATCTATCCACATGTCCCATTTGCAAGATACGTGTCCTCTGCCACCGTTGCAGCACTGGGCTCATCATCGAGAGCCAGTGCACGGTCCTTGGAGAACCGTGACATCCCCTCCCTCCCATGGACCACGGAACTGCGGTGGCCAAGTGGGCAAAGATAAAGCGGGCATGGGACATGATCAACCCAAACACACACGTCGACCCATACACTATGTGTTGGAAGTTGGGCATGCGGGCACCCCATGCTCGCCCGATGTACTGCCCACCGAGTTGAGAGCCATGGGTCTCGGTGTGGCCAATTCGATGTTCGTGGGTGTGACAATGTAGGACGTATGGCTATGCGCTACATATAAGTTTCCATGGTCACCTTGTATTCGGCGTTATCGAACCCTATGTGCAGGTCAGTTGAGTTCAATTATTCTTCCCATGCAATCAACAATCTACCATACCCATTGTGATTATTTGTCTTTAGAAAATGATCTGAATGCCTTCCATTATGTGCTATATACATACGAATTGATAAGCAAAGTATCATCCACAATAAAAAACGTTTAGGGCATATCCGACTTGTACTTCCTTAATTACTACCACAATCTCTATTACTCCAGACACATACTGAACAACATTACATGTGGAGAAGAGGCCTATCACCATACACATGCTGAATAGCCTTACTGTAGACGCGTACTGAACAGCCTCGCATACTGAACACTCTTGTTTGTTACATGTACGAATGACAAATAATGTGAATGAATGTGAATTTGATGTTTGCAGTTGGATTAGGGTATAGGATGGGTGAGATCTGGTCAGCCCTTCAAACTGTTATAACAGAGTATTCAGGGTTATCTTGTTATGTTACGTCTTTGTAGTCAAGTTATGTTTCTGTTGAAGACATCTGTATTGCCTGTCCTGCTCATTGGACATTGTTCTTCTTGCACACAAGCTCTCATTCAACATGGGATAAATGGTACCTTTTGTATGTGCAATTTAATTTTCCAACATCACTCATGTCGCAAGAGGTAATTGAGAGAGGAATGATTTCAGAAATTCTTGATGAAGCAAACATGCATGACTAATGACTACAAACAGTGAAGGTGGGATAGGTGATCTTTTCAAACAGTTCGTGACTCAACCCTCGGAGGAATTGAACAATGTCACACACAGGGAACAGCTGCTCCCATGGCTGACAATGTTCAGTGTCATAGAATAGGTTTGCCTCACTGTCAGAATCTTTGCCGCTATGACTGCTTTCAGAAGTGTACACACCACTGCCCCCCCCCTCCCCAGACCCGATGAACTTTTCCCATTCAGCCTAACCCTAACCCTCTGCCTAACCCAAAACCCCCCTTTTCCCCTGGAGTCTAAGCTGTTCAACTGAATGGTTTGCGTAAACTCCAGATTCCAGCATAGTTCAGCCTGTACAATAACAAAACCATGGGTTAGTTTCACTCAGACAAGGAGAGTACAAGAAGAGAAAGAACAGAACAGAAATGTGTGAAGACGAACCATGCATGCATGAACTCATGCTCACCTCACTCTGCCTGGTCTGGGTATTCTTCATACGTCTTCTGCCCCTCCCTCTCCTCCTCATCCAACTGCTGAGTGTGCTCATCCTGCATCACCGTCTCACCATCATCACCAACAGGAGGGGAGTATGCACCAGAGTCATCACTTTCAAAACCATCATCCTCATCATCTGGGTCATCCCGAGGCTGAGCCTCAGGGTCGTACCCCACGTCACCACCACCATGCTCAGCAAGTGGTGGATCCCCACCCATAGAGGCACTGGCACGTGCCTCTATTGTGGCTGCAACTCGCTGTGCAGCTGCAGCTAGACCACCATCATACTGTGCTGCGGCCTGTGCAGGGCTCAGAGCAGGTTGGTTTTTTCACCGTGTCTTGGTATGCCCCTGTTGCCCACAGCGGGGGAAAATGAAGTTCTTCTTGAGCCATGTCTCTCGGTCTTTCCTTGCGCTACGTGGACGGTCCTTGCCACGTTGAGGTCCCAGTTGCATCCATACAGGTTGGACAAGGCCGAATGTTCTTGAAGACTGGTGAGGGGATGGGGTTACCGTATGCACGGCGGAACACCATAGGGGTGAGCCCATGGTCAGCCAAGTTCTTAGCGTTGATGTGCTTTGCCAGAAAAAAAGCGAACGCATGCTGACATGGCAGGCCGAACTCCTTTCACCTGCCACAGCTGCATGACTTATCCACAAGGTCCACCTGCTGCGGATTGTGTGTAGGTCTCGACACCATGGCTGTATTGGGGCCCTCCTCCGTGACGATGTATTCATGTGCCACTGAAAGGCAGTGGTGCAGTCGGTCTGCCTGTACTGGTGCTAGCACGGTTTTCACCGTTGCTGCCTGGGAATGATGGACGCAGAACAATCACTGGACAAAAGGGTAGATACACAAAGCAGTAGTACGGGTAGAGTTTCCTTTGAGCTACGATGCACACGTTCCAACTCTCCAACGCGTTCGAAGTGGTGTGGCCTCCTCTGCCCATAGGGAAATGGAGGCGGGTCCACTTCTCAATAGGAACCCCCCCAACCACTACCCCATCCTCCCCCTCCCGCCCAAAGGGGTACGCATATGCCAACGCACTCACTTGACGTAGGTGGGTTGTGGCCTTCTCCCACTGCTCGACATTAAGCGCATGTGCACACTTCTGTGTCCAACGTGCGGCCTTTTTCCCGTAGCTGGTACAGAAGTTCTCTCATATGTGCCGGGCGCAGAAGGTGTGAGTGGCATCGGTGAGGTACTTATGTACGGCCTTCTCCAGTCCCTTCTCCCTGTCTGAGATGATGCATGATCGAGCATGTCCAGCAGTGGGATAGGCAAGTGCAAGCTGTGTGCAGAAAACGTTCCAGCCCTTCTCTTCCTCTACCGGTGCCAGTGCCCAAGCCATGGAAACTGCATGGGTGTTGGCATAAAAAAATTGAGCAAGCAAGAGGACCTGCTTGTGGCCAATTTTGAAGAAGGTGGCGTCCATCGTCACAATCTAGCAACTGTGCTGGAAGTCGATTCTGGAGGCTCTGGGTGCGACGAATGCCCACAGGAAGGCACCGCTCACATCTTTGTGCGCCATGGCATGTGTACCTGGGTTGACGCATGTTAGCTGCACGGAGCACGTGGAGATTTCAGAGAATCACTAAAATCAATGGGTAGGCTTTCATGAATTGTCAGTAGAAGTTGAAGAAATCCAGTAAAACCTTGAAACCTGAACATTGGTGGGAGTTTGTTAATGAGCAATCACCTCCACTCTCTTCAGGTCCATCGTGATCCATCTGTCGCCGCTGATGTGGCCCAAAAACTGAATCAAACGGCAGAAAAGGATAAATAAGAGAGCTTTTCATAGAATTTCTCTCTTTGTGAGACATTGGAGATGGCCACTGTGCTAATTCCTAGTGCGGCTATAAACCAGGATGTCATTGGGATACAGGATGACACATTTGACAAGGTATGGCCACAAACATTGTTCATGGCCAACATACATTTTGCCAAGGCGTTTGTGAATTTGAACAGCATGACCATAAACTCGAAGTACCCATAACTGGTTTGCAACACCATATTCTTGATTTCCTTATCAGATACGTAGATGTTACAATACTCACTCCATAGGTCAATATTTGTGAAAATTATTGCTCCTCCGATTTGTTCATAGAGTTTATCTGCTCACAGAAGGGATTAGTGTTTCTTGATGGCAATGTCATTCAACGCCCTTCAAACATCCGTACTTTTTCATTTTGCACTTAAAAAGAATAGCACAGGTGCAGCCTATGGTAACGTGAATGACCTGATAAACTGCTTTTTGTGCATCTAATCTAGCTAACTTTCAGTTCGGTTAGCTCATGGTCTCAAATTTAAGAGGTCCCTTTGAAAATTGGTCTACTGCTCAGCTACAGCTCAACGTGATTATCGATGTTTTGTGGATTCTCTTTCCTCTACATTGTGCAAAGACGAGCTGAGACTTCCTAACTTGCCCTTGCTCTCCATGTTTGGTTTCCCGTCTTAAACTTCCATCTGTAATTTTATGTACCCCTACCAGGTACACTCCTCTAATACAATTTCCAGATATACTCTGCTTTTTTTAGGGGAGAGTGTGTATTCAATTGGAGCTCCAAATCTTAGGACCTCCCCTCCTACCCCAAGTCAAAGAGATATGGTTAATCATGGCCTTTTTACACATTGGTTTTGTAATGTGTTCCCTAGTGTGATTTTGTTGCATGTGGTGCATTGCACTACCTCTTACACTGCTCATTTAGTGCATGTTATGCGTGCAGTTATGTTATTTGAAATAGGGGTGAATTGTCCTAAAGGGGGTCCAGTGCATGGGCTTAATGTGTGTGTGGAGTGTGCTCGTCTTCCACATAAAAACACACTCAGTGTGCATTGAGTATGCCCTTTTGTCTCATGTGGTCAAACACTCATTCAGGACACCTTTTTCCAGTCTTTTCTCTAGTGCACATTTTCCCTTTGTGATAGAAATCTATCTCTCAATGTGTGCTCATATTTTGATTCTGACAAAGCTGGAGTTTTACACTACCTCTCATAATACTATAATTCACGTTTTGAGTGTAATTTGCACTATAATTTGTGTCTTATATGGATCAACAATAAATCTTCCTAGAGGGGTCCAGAGTCTGGGCATACTGCATCTGTAGAGTGCGCTCATCTTCCATACAAAAACACACTACAAGTGCACTTAGTGTGCTCTTTTGTCTCATGTGGCCACATACTCGGTAAGAGAACTACTTTTCCATGTTTTCTAAAGTTCATACTTTTCCTTTGTGATAAAAACTATTTTCTTACTGTTTGCTCTTACTATTTCAATGCATGCTTTGAGTGCACTTTTGTTTATGTGGGTGAGAGAAGAATCTTCCTGGAGAGGTTCCGGTGCATGGGCTTAGTGCATGTGTATAGTGTGCTCATCCTCCATAAAAATATGCAGTGAGAGAGTACTGAGTGAAATCTTTCAGCTCTCTTGTCCATACACTCGTTAAGGGTACTCATTTAAGTGTTGTCTCCAGTTCATATTCTTCCTTTATGACACATCATTGGCATTATAGAGAAAATTGCCACGTTTTAAACCCGTGCACACCCACCAACATTGCTGTCTTGTGCACTGCATCATTTTTCTGTGTGGAGTACGCTCGTCTTCCATACAAAAATACACTATGAGAATAATGAGTGCACTATTTTCCAGTGTTTTCTATAGTGCACATTTTCCCTTTGTGATAGAAATAAATTTCTCAATGTGTACACATAATTTGATTCTAACTGAGGTGGAGTTTTACACTACCTCTCATACTACTATTTCAGTGCACACTTTGAGTGAATTTTTTTCTTATGTGGGTCAATGATTAATCTTCCTAGAGAGGCCCAGTCTGTGCGCTTAGTGGAAGTGTAGAGTGTGCTCATCTTACATACAGAAATACACTAAGAGGGCACTTAGTGCACTCTTTTGTCTCATGCAGCCAAATACTCGTTAAAAGCACTACTTTTCAGTGCTTTCTACAGTGTGTAATGTCCTCTTTGATGAAAATTATTTCCTTAATTTTTGCTCACATATTCATTATAACCAAGGTGGAGTTTTACACTACCTCTCACACTAATCTTTCAATGCATTTTTTCCGTGCACATTTGTCTTATGTGGGTGAGAGATGAATCTTCCTTGAGGGGTTCCAGTGCGTGGAAATAGTGCATGTGTATATTGTGCTCATCCTCCATACAAAAATACAGTGAGGGAGTACTGAGTGCACTCTTTTATCTCATGTGTCCAAAGACTCGTTTTAGTGTTGTCTCCAGTGCGTATTCTTCCTTTGTGTTGAAATTTATTGCTTATTGTGTGCTCATGTTTCACTTATGACATAGGTGGTGCAGTGCACTATTGTTTGCACAAATATTTCAATGTGTATTTTGGACGAACATTTGTTCTACATAGGTGGGAAAACATACTTCCTAGAAGGGGCCTCAGTGCATGTGCTTAGTGCTTGTGTAGAGTGTGCTCCTCATCCATACAAGAATACATGAAGAGCACACTATACACTCATGAAATGCACAATTCCTCAAAGTAGTTTCAGTAAATGGTTTTTGTATCTGCTGAAATCTCCTTCTTTGTTGATGAAGGTTTTTTCTTAAGATTCATCTTCATTTCCATGGATGTATTTTGTTTCTTTTGCCCGCAAAGAATTTTCTTGATGGCCTTGTTCCGTCCACACTGACTTCATTTGCTACATTGGTCCTTTCAGTTTAAACATAGAAAAGGAATACTATGATGCACCTTCCATGGTTTTGTGAATTCTTTCCTGGGATTCATTGGCATGTTGCATATGTTACCATAGTTCTCGCAATCTGGCCTCAAGGACACCCCTAGTGCATGTTTTAAGTGCGCAGAGAATGTGTGGGGAAGTGCATTTATCTCACACTGAGTGTGCGGTTGCCTTTTCAAAACATGCATACACTGCGAGTTCAACTGTAACAACAGGTGAAATAAAAGATGCACTTCCATGCAAAAAAACTGGAGAGATTACATGTGTGAACCATGATGTTGAATGGTTTCAAACTTAAACATACATGGTGCTTGTTGGCTGCCATTGGTGAATACCAGGGACGGGTCCTCAGTACAAAACACTGGTGAACAGGGGCATTTAGTGACATCGAAATCACCTGGCTTGAAACAACAAATGTTTTTGCTTAAAAAAACCGTCCAACAGAGAAGATACGTTTTGTATAAAGGAACCGAAAGTTTCACAGAACACTGTATCCTCAGACAAACACAAAGAATTTTTCGAGAGTTTGGAAAATGTAGCAATGTAGAGACAATTGAGTTTTCCACGTTTTCTACTGGGAAAGTTGGACAGCAGATATTTTTCAGAAGGCTTGGGTGATCCTAAGAGAACTAAAAGCTCCTATTCACCTCTAGTGAGAAATACATGAGGGATTGATTGAGAAATACAATGAGAAGGAGATGGAGAAAGCGAGATAGAGATAAAGAGAGAAATATATGAATAGAGAGATAGATAGAGAGAACTACAAGAGAGAGAGAGAGAGAGAGAGAGAGAGAGAGAGAGAGAGAGAGAGAGAGAGAGAGAGAGAGAGAGAGAGAGAGAGAGAGAGAGAGAGAGA
>SZWC01003401.1:55288-111977 GCA_023375785.1 Penium margaritaceum
CAAGTTGTTGTGCCAAACTCGGGAGACCTTCGAGCAAAGGTTATCTCCCAGTTCCACGACCCGCCGGTCGCAGGTCACGTGGAACCCCGAAAGACCGGACAGGCACTCTCGGACCACTATTGGTGGCCAGGGTGGAATTGTCGGTGTCCATAAGTATTGCATGACATATGACCCATGTCTTCAAAATAAGGCTAGTAACAAGAAGTCTGCTGGACTCCTCCAACAGCTTCCCATTCCTGGGACTCCATGGGAGTGCGCTAGCATGGACTTCATTACTGGTCTTCCGGACACGGCCCGTGGCCATGATGCAATACTAGTGGTTGTGGATCTTTTGACGAAGATGACACACTTTATTCCTACAACCACTGACGTGAACGCAAAGGAGACTGCTCGTCTCTTCTTTGAGGGTGTCGTAAAGTACCACGGCTTGCCGTTGCGCATTATCTCCGATCGAGATCACAAATTTGTTAGTAACGTCCTGCTAAAAGATGCACGAATACTTTGGCAGTGAATCGCAAATGTCGATAGTATTTCACCCTCAAATTGATGGACAAACAGAGTGCATGAATCGCACTCTAGAGCAGATGCTCCGCATGTACGTGGACCCTACCATGCATGATTGGGACGAATTCCTAGCACCGACAGAGTTTGCGGTGAACAACTCGATGAACGAGTCCACACAGTTCACACCGTTCATGTTCAACAGTGGTCGGCATCCAGTGGTACCCTCTTCATTGGTGAAGAGTGGGAGTACAGGAGGGCAGGTTCCTTCCACTCAAGCCTTTGCCGAGCGCATCGACTCCTTGTTATAGGAGGCAAAGGGTCACCTTCAAGCAGCTCGACAGCGACAAAAGGCATATGCCGACAAAGGTCGCCGGGAGGTCTCGTTTGACATCGATGACAAAGTGCTGCTTAGCACTGAAAACCTTCGGCTGAAGTCGCCAGGGGCAAGAAAACTTCTACCGAAGTGGATTGAGACGTTTCCCATTGTGGCACGCATTGGGCTAGTGGCATACCGATTGCTACTTCCGTCGAGTATGAAGATACATGACGTGTTTCATGTGAGACTGCTGGCTCCATACACGGCAGAAGGAACCGTTCAGCCACCACCAGCAGTCTTGGCTGCCGACGGTCAATACGAGGTCCTTCGCCTACTCCACCACCGAGAGCGTACTCTTCGGTCGCGCGTTGTCAGGGAGTACCTCGTTCATTGGGCCGGTTGTGGACCTGAATATAATTCATGGGAGCCCGGATCTCGGTTGCCCACAGGGGTGGTCAACGAGTATTGGAGCGAGCTTGCAGCTCACACAGATCGACGCGTGGTAGGAGGTACCACCTGAATGCGGAAAAAGTGAACAACATTCCCACAGGGCAGCATTCATAGACAGCGACCATAGGAGGTTGGGGACGCCCAACATGGTTGTCGCGCGGACGCTCCAGCCTAAAGGGGGGAGGCCGCTAGCCGTGCTGACCTACAAGCTGCAACTTAGGTTTAAGTACCATGCACGTGTTCATGTTTATCTGGTGATTGAATTTATTAACTTTCTTTCACAGTGTTGATGACTCACTGACTGACAATCCTACTTGTTGTTCATGAATCGGGACTGTTCATGATAAGTGGGGAGGAATGTAGCGGGAGGGCCGGTTCGGCCCTCCCTCCTCGCTGAAGCGAGGGGTGGTTACGCACCACCCCTCGCGTCAGCGAGGGCTGGCCGGCGGCCAGCAATTCGCTGGCCGTTGGCCGGCTCGCTGCCGGCCGGCTGGACGGATGGCGGCCGGCCAAGCGACCGGCCGACCAGCGGCCGGCCAGCCGCCAGCCGCCGATTGCGACCTCAGCCCGATCGGCGGCTGACGGGCCACGAGGGCCTCGAGGGCGAGGCCTCGTGGCCTTGTGCCCTCGCCCCCCCTTGCCCTCCTTGCAAACGAGCAAGAGAGGACGAGGGATAGGGGGGGCGAGGGTGAGGTCGAAATAAATAGCGCGAAATCGCCAGCATGCCTCGCACGCGACGATTTTGTGCTAGGACGACAAAATGTATATCAAAGTTTGTTTATGACAAACTTCGACATAAAACAAACAAAATAACTCGTGCAAACACACAAGTTCGAGGTAAAAACCTCCGGTTTGGGTCCCAAAACCAGGGGTTTGGTTAAAAACGGAAAGGGGCCTCCGGAGACTCGAAATATTCAAGTCTCCCTGCTCTGGGTCGTTGATGAAGATTGCCCCTCAGTCTTGCGAAGGGGGTAAACCCCTGACGCGGACTGAGAACGCCATTCGGCGAACTCCGACGAGGAATTCAGAGCAGGAGCTGGAGACTCAGCCCGTTACATGGGGCGATCATCGAGGTTCTGACAATATCAGAGCTCAAGATAGGGTTCGCAATCGTATTGGTCCACCTCAGGCAAAACATCATAGACCTCATCAGAACGAGTGAACCAGGTCTTAGTCGTTGTCTTGATCTCAAGATTCGTCCATTTTTCACTTCTTACCCTTATTCTGGTTTGATTTTGACATCAAGCATGGTCCTTTCACTAGTAGCGGCCTCGAGCGCAACCCATCACCGGTGTTTCCTTGTCGCTGATGCGACAATAAACTCTCAAAACACACCTACATCCATGCAACTTTGCTCAATCTCGACAGATGTGAACCGATTTGTGGTCTTTCCTTTCAAAGCACCAGATTTCATGGTAGACAAAATTGTTTTTGCGTATTCATGATAAGAAAAAAATACCCGCATTAGAGAATACATGAATTTGTACGAGAAAAAAGTTAGTATAAAAAACAAAGATCAGTACAGTAACACTCCGGTGCAACAACCTCAACAAGACATTACAGAGCATGACTCAAATTCCGATGTGGTAGTGGCCAGAGTTCACTGCTATTACTAATACCACCACTATTGGCAGAAAAGACCTACCAACCTCGACAAGTTTGGGGTCGGACATGAACACGTCCTTAGATCTTCCATTAGAACGTGAAGCTGACCAAACGGCTTAGCTACATCGAACACATTCTGCATGTCCACAAAGCTCCACTTGGTCAGTGGGATGACCGTGCCACAACACGACTTGAAAGCAAGCTCTTCATGTACGTGGTCAAGGAGTGGTGCATCCATTGATCTCACCTATAGTGGCATCTGATGCTACAGGAGACTTTCTCTACCTTTTGTGCAAATAGTGTATGTAATGTAAGAAGAAAAATCGGGCTTTCAAGAAACTCAAGGACTTCAAGCAGCTGGATAGCTCGTTTGTGTCCTACATTAGTGTGCTCAACACGTTTATGGAGGAAGCCAAAAGCTTCATTGAGGGCAATGGTGTCCACACCTGCAAAAATACTGCTTGAGTACTTTTGTGGTGGATTTTCTAGAAATAAGCAAAAGAACAAGACCACCACGACTGCAATGGACGGCCTGGAGGGTGTTGTATGACTACATGAGTGAAGTATACTTTGAAAATTCAACGCATTAATCGGATGTTTGGTTGACCGTGCGTGCAAGGCTCCGACATGCACATGGATGCTGCATGGGTTGGAGGGAAAGCCCAAAAGTTCGGTGGGGTTCAATGCAAGCCGCTCATGAACCTCCCAGTCAAGAACACTGATGGGCAACAAGCCCCCAATCACAAGCACCTTTGCGAATACGATGAGCTACAAGTGACGCATGAGCATCACAACACAACCTTCCATGAAGGGCCCCACCAAAAATTCATGCACCCTGGCTACTTAAGGGTTTCATGGATTCTTCATGCAGCCCTTCGCATTGGCAGCGGTTTTACTCGCTTGTGTCATGGTGCAATAGGAGGCTATAGACAGATTCGTGGCCGTGGCAATGGACCCGGTTTTGTGAATGGACGAGGTCACCATGCAGGTTTTATCCTCCCCTGAGCGATAGTAATGGGGACCACTCAGGAGGGGAAAAGTGATCACAAGTGTTGATTCATGTTTTCAGACAAGGAAATGAAGCAATATGAATTATTGATGAGTTTAAACATCTCACTTACCATGTTTCCTGGTGATTTCTTCTTTCAATAAAAAGGTTGTGATGTTAGTTCGTCTTTGTATTTCATTGTTTTATTGTAGTCTAAATGGAAGAAACAGGGTTCATTCCTAGTTCTCATTTCGTCCCCGAGACTGATTTTTTCCCCCGTGGTCTATGGTCGACTTCCCGGTAAGCTTCCTATCGGCGAGTTTGAACCTCCAAAACGAGGAACCCATTCACAAAAACGGTCGACTCTAGCTCGTTGACCATTGTCACTTTGAGTTCACCCGCCAGTGATCTGGTCTGGCAACGAGCAATCAGACCCGTCTATTTGGCATGCCGAAGTGCACTAGAAGCCGATTCATATGCACATCTCGCCTCACGTGGGTAACTTTAGGACTGCAAGCTGGGTGTTGTTCCATACATTTATCCACACAGCACAACACTTGGACACCATGGCTACTCTCAAGGCATTTTTAAAGAAAGTTTCACCCGAGGAACACCGAAACGCGTCGCATGTGCACTGGCTGCTCCAAAGTCATAAGCACCCCCCTTTGTTCGCTAGGGTTCACGGAATCTGAGGAAGCACGCCCTTGTCCTACCTGTGGCGGAACCCCATGTGAACTCTGGTGATGACAGCATCCACAAACGCCTCCCACGACGCAGAGTAAAGAAGGTCGTCATATCGGACGACGAGTCTGACAGGCCAGGTGGCCAATGGCATCCAGGTGGCCGACGGCAGCCATGCAGCGGACACGTCCGCCATGGACCCCACCCTACAAGATATCGTTCCCGAAAACCCATGAGTCGTGGTTAAACACGTGACATTTGACGCATTGATGGACGAGATTGACGACAACGCAGTTGCTGACGAGGCAGCGATTGTGGCTGACACCAATCCCCTCGTTCCCTCAAAGTCATCCGATCCGTCCTCTCCCGCCACGTCCTCCTCAACTGAATCGACCGCCAAGCATGGAAGGTACACGGATTGGTCCAGCCTGGGACATGTACCAATCATTCATGTAGCTGTGGTACGCACGGAAAGCATTGGCAAAGCGATCAGCCATCTTCATGACCACTACCGCTTGCCGCATGCCGCATCCATTTATGACAAGCTGGCGCCATCTACAGTCAGGAGCTGGTATGAACCTGGCATCCTCTGCATTTGTGCCATCTACTCCCCAGCATTGGCGGGCGTACCCAAAAGAACCAATTGAAGAAGCTGCCAAGACTTCTGTGTGGCTTCAGGGTTCACGCCGATGCAAGGCCTACTTCACGGAACACCCGGAGCTAAAGAAAAAAGTGGTTTGCTGCCTGGCGCGCATGCATGAAAATGGTACCCCCCTCTCTAGCTGCACCACCAGAGAGAAGTTGCATGCCATCCTCAAGGAGAGGGGATTGACCCACGTCGCGGGGAAAGTGGTAGAGGACTTGTTCTCTCAGATCTGGTGCCGCAAGTTCCTGTCGGATGAACTTGCATGGCCGTGGCGCTACAGGACTACTCCACCGTAGAAGCTTCCTATCAACTGGGAGTCACGCGCAAAATTGATGTTCAAGCATGCCGTATTCCTCATCTCCGTCAACAAGATACTGGACTGCCTCGTTGTCAACGCCGACCACACGGGGGTGCAGCTCGTTCCCGCTCCTCGCCACACTTACGTACCCAACGGGTCGGCC
Organism: Penium margaritaceum; assembly: GCA_023375785.1. NCBI lineage: Eukaryota > Viridiplantae > Streptophyta > Zygnematophyceae > Desmidiales > Peniaceae > Penium > Penium margaritaceum. The sequence goes on from SZWC01003401.1 coordinate 60,940, forward strand.
GAGGTGAAAGTTTGTGAGGAGGACAAGCGCCAAGTGACAGCACTCATCGCATCTTGCCTCGAAAGAGAAGTGCTCCCCTTGCAGGTGATTTGGGCGGGAAAAATGAGTGCATGTCACCCTTGCGGCCCGAAATCCGAATGCGCCCTTTAGAACCTTGGGTGGCAGTTTTCACACACTCCCAACCATTGGGTCAGCGTGGAAACCATGACCAACCATTGGATTCCTATATCTGAGCATTCCAATTAGTGTTGTCGATAGAATCACCTATTATAATCATTCGCTTGCGGTCATCTTTCATGCTGAATTTTGTAGTCACTTATCAAATGTCATTTGTGAGAATGTTCTGTAGTGGAAACAGAGTTCATCTGGTGTGATGTCACTACCAATGATGAGTTTTTTATAAATGCCTTGTATACTCTACCACACTGAACTGACGATGTAAGCTTGAAGCATGTGCCATGCATCAAATTTTTCTTTTGGCTTTTCAAAGTGGGTGAGGATGGCGTACACAAAGTCAATCCAGTTGTCCGATAGAGTCAAAGCATTGTGCCACATCGCATTTATCTGCCTGAGAGGAAGAACGTATTGGCTCTAGTGGGTGTGGATGCATCATCAAAGACACCTAGCCTTTATCAATACACAGTGCCTCTGTTTGTAGACGGCCAATGGACACAATGCTGGAGAGTGTTGAGTCCAAGGATCACAGACTGAGAGTGGGCAGAGTGAGCCGGAAATGATTTACCCTCAAGAAAAGAATACTTTGTTAGTTAACGTAACAACATTATATCACAATCATAGCCTGTGGTCAGAGCTTTCCAATGCATCCAAGCATGGCCAAAGTGGAGGAGTAGAGCCCTTGCTATGGCCATCAATGTCACTCATGATGGAGCCACCCACCATGCCATGTACGGAGGCAATGGGAAGTGCTGTGATGGTGAGACGCCAAAGTAAGCTTCCTGTCCCTTAAATGAATGGGATGCTTGTCCTGGTCAAGGAGAACTCCCACATCCCTTTCGTTATGGCCGACGTGCCTTTTGGAGTCCGTTGGAGTAAAAAATCAAACCACCGGTGGTGGATTGATCCCGTCCCCATAACAGAGTCCCAGATTCCACCCGCTGACCATTTGACCTTTGGATGGGGCTAAATTTCCGAGGCCTCAGCCATAAGGAGTGATTCAAAACTCAATCTCACATGGAATATTTCAAGGAATCCAAATCTGCAATCAGATGGGACATTTGACTACTCCCTAGTGTTCAAACCAGGGAATGTGATCCTTGGCACACATGGCAAGGGGCATATGATTAAAGAAAATCACACTTGCACCATAACCTTGATGCCCTGTCCTTAAAAAATATGGCTCTCTAGGCCTCACAGCAAAGACCAAGCTCCATTCAGCTCGTGTCATGCCTGTCCTTGAGCTGTGCTTTGTTCACGGTGTTGGCGAGCATGCACTTTGTGCCACAATGCACTGTTGCCGCATCTCCCTTTGTCACCAAGTCCGACACACAGTCATGCCGGATCTCAATGTTATTGGTCCTCTCGTGCAGCACTAGGTTCTGACTGAGGTTGAGGGTGCTCTTGCTGTCTACAATGAGAAACATTGGATCCTTTTTCAGCACCCGATCTCCTTCAGCAGTCGCCGCAGTCATACCGCCTCCTTTGTGGCCTCCGTGAGGGCAATGTAATCAGCCTCATTGCTGGACAATGCCACGTAGCCCTATTTCTTGCTTGTCCATGACACTGCTGAATCACCAAGCACTAAGGAAAATCCAGATGTTGATTTTCTATCATCCACATCACCAGCCCAATTGGCGTCAGAGTAGCTGACCAACTCTAGAGAGTCGTCCCACGCTTCCCCTTCAAACACAAGTTGTAACTGTTTTTTCACCTTGAGGAAGTGGAGGATCTACTTCACTGCTTGTCAATGCACCGGCCCCAGGTCATCAACATAAACGCTCACTTGGCCTTCCGTGAAGGCCAGGTCCGTCCTCGTCGCAACCATGGCATACTTGATGCTCCCCACTACGGAATGGCATGGCACACCTGCCATCTCCTCCTTCTCCTTGTCTGTGCTCGGCTCCATGCTTGAGCTCAACTCACGCATGGTAGTTATGGCTGTGCCAATGGGATTGCATGGCTCCATCTTGTAGTGGCCAAGCACCTCTTGCACATTTTTTTCCTGCCTCATATCCAGCTTACACACTTCGCGGTCCCTCTTGATGGTGATTATGAGGTAGTACTTGAGCTCTCCCATGTCATTCATTTTGAATTGACTGCACAGCTGCTGCTTCATGTTAACCAAGTCCTCTGCATCCCATGACACAAGGATGAGGACATCAACATAATGGAAAACAAACTGGTAGAACCCCTACTGCTTCTACATGTACATGCTGTGATTTGCGTCACATTGCTTGAAGCTTGGCCATGAAGTTGTCCATTTTCAGGTACCATATGAGTGACGCTTACTTCAACCCACAAAGCGCCTTGCAAAGTCTGCACACCTTCCCCGACGCTGCGTCTACCCTCTCCTTCTTGTCCAGGCCGCCATTGATGAACACCGTTTTTTACATCCATTTTATGGACCTCACAGTCTCGCACCACTGTCACCGAGGGGATCATCCGGATGGACACAACATTTTTTGCCATACCTTGATGGATTTTTAGTCTAATATCTTGATGGCATCCTAGTGTACAGCCACACGTTGGAGGAGCACTATAGCCAACTCTAGACATCCTTAAGACTTTTCAAAGGGAGAAGGTCTTTGGAAAACTCCCAACGTACAACAAGTTTTGTTGTTCAATCAAGTTCTTAAACCACATCATCGGCAATGGACGAATCATAATGGACTCTCACAACGTGGAGACAGTTGTTGATTGGCAAAAAATCACCAACGCTCTGGGCGTCCAAGTAATTTTGGAATTCTGTAACTACTCTCATTGATTCCTAAAGTCTACGCTAAGTTCCTAGTTGGAAAATCCAACAGTGGACTACATCATGGCCATCAATGCATCCGATTGAGCAATCAGAGAAGTTCTCCTCCAAGATAACAAAAATGGCAAATAACCAGTCACAACATGCCAAGAAAGTTTCATGGACCTGGTGGCACACAAAAAAGAGATGCTACTGGTCGTGTATGCATTCAAGCATGGCAGTGCTATGTGGAATGCCGACCATATGTCATCCGCACCAATCACCACACACTGAAAAAAAAAACACTAATAATCAAGACCCGGCCAAAATAGAGTCATTGATAAAATGAATGGATGGATTTTTTTTAGGTAAACTTTGACTAGGAGATCGAGTGCTGACCTGGGATAATGAACCGGGTGGATAACATAAATGTTGTTAGGATAATCATGAGCCATAATAGCATGTATGTGAACTTGAAGTATCTGTATCAGGTATAGATGTTGTCTTATCGATGTCCTTATCATATCTGCAAACATGATGATAGCCATTGTGTAGGTCAGTTTTCCTGAAGAATCTCACTGATGATAGCCATTGTGTAGAAACTCCAAATTGGTCAAAGGGTTCATCTTTTCGTGAAAGGGTAGTGGTTTTTGACAGTGATGTTTCACAACACCCAATAACCCACGTATATCCATATTTCTCTGGTTTTCTTTTTTACGAGAAGTACATGTGCCACATAGGAGGACGTGGATGGCCTGATGAACCGCAGACTCAACATTTCATGAACTCTTTTTTTACCTCGGTCAGTTCGTGGTCGCTAATTTGATAGGTCCTTTTGCAGCCTGCTGCCTGGCTCAAGGTCTACCCGCTGATCAAAGACGCAGTACTGAAGTAATTATTGGGGAATTTTGTCATGAGAGGTCCCTTCAATTTTCTTGATAATCAGTGAAAATGCCTCTGAAATGTTACAGATGTTTCAGGTGTTAAGGCCGATGAGGCTAGTGGATATGTTGCTTTTGCTGTAAAGATTTTGCTCTCATCTCCCAGTTCCACGTGGACAAGCCACACGTGAGCTCTACATGGTAGGTTCTGCTTGCCCACATCCAAAGACATCACTGTCGTTTGTTGGATTGCAGCTTTTGTGAATTCCGCTGTGGCTTTCTCCTCTGCTGCTTCCTGTAAATTTCCCTACATTGTGGATCACTCGAGCAGATGTAGGTGTAACTTTCTACCATCAAATTTTATATGAACCGCTCCACTATACCAAGAAATTTGTGGGTTGTGCAGATACAATGAATCTTGACTGAGGATGACTTTGTGATTGCTCTTTGTGTAGCTCCTCTAAACCGTTACCACTTGCAACTCCTTGACTCGGATTCGGGATTGTTTGCGAAGTTGATAGACCTGTAGTCTTTTGTCAATGGTTTTCCTTCAAACAACCCTGTTTTAGTATACAAATCCAGCTTTCAGAGCATTTGTTTTCTTACTAAATCATGAGAAGCTCCTCCATCTAGTAGTGCAGGTACTAATCTGTGGCCTTTATAGCTCCTTGGTTGTACTTGTAGCAGCATCACCAGTTGGTCATCTTCATATCCCTCTTCGAATTTTGCTATTCCAAGAACCCTTGCCTGCAGCATTGGGAGCGGTTCATATTCGTGAACGGTCGGTACACATTTTTGTGACCGGATAGGAGCTTCATCATCTACTCCTCTCCTCTTCTATTTCCCAATTCCTTTTTTTTTTTCTGTGCAACTTCCCCCCCTTTCAGGCTTTTGTTGCCATGCCTGATAGTTGCACGACACGTGTCAAGGTTATTCACAGGTCCACCACATCCATCAACCACGTTGATGGATGACGTTGATCTCTATCCGACTGGAGGTCTTCATCCACTGATGCTTTCCTCCGCTACAAGAAGTATTGTGGCTTTGGTGTCTCCAACCCTTGGATTCGTGCCTCACACAAATCCAAGGGCACTGTCAGCACTGATGATCTTTGGAGTTCACTCCAGAGTTTATTAATTCTCTTGGTGACCATTGCTTCCCGCACGAGAACATTCTGAAGCTCCTCCATCTTGGCGATTTTCTGGAGTATAGGGTTGTTTAGGCTCTCAAGTCCCAACAGCTTTGTGTACAAGGTTTCATCAATGCAAGCTTGTCGGCCAGTTTGTCCTCCCATTACACCACATGTCATCCTGACGAGCAATAGTCGATGCGAGAAGATTGTCAAACCCAAAAGGCCTGTCATCAAATTGGCCATGGAAGTATTTGGAGTTGTAGAATTCATTGCAAAGCCTACCATTGCTACCATCTAGTTCACCTGCAGAATTTCATGGATTTGTAGCACTTGATCCTCCATGATAAAATTCTTTGACAGTTTACCGCTGCATGTGTGATTCCTCCTTTTATTGTTGTCTTCATGAGATCTACAAACATCTGGATGGTGGAGATGGGCCCAACACTTGTGAAAGGTTTTTGCCTTGGAGTAGAGTCATCAGTTGTCCCTCCAGACTGCTCCGCTCTTATACCAAGTCTTACACCGAGTGGAATGTAGGTGGCTCACGTGTAGTAATTATGGAGTAAAAGAAATGTTGAGGAATGGGGACAATAAGATAGCTTATAATTAGTTGTAAGTGAGCTATGGTGAAAATTATCAGAACTTGCAAGCACATACATACAATAGAGAGAAAAAAAAGAAAGAAAAAAAGGAATGAGGCGTTCTTGTGGTCTTGGACACTCAAGCCGAGTGGCACGTGCGACACATCTGTGAGAGTCTACTTTGAGAAAACCTTCTGGAAATTCAAGGGTTTCAATAAAATTGAGGTGCTTCTTTATAAAATTATAGCACCATTGAGAGGTTGATAACAAACATTGAAAAACCGACACGGGTTGCGATAGTTCTATCGAAACTTTTGGACTTCTTGAATGGAACACCAGAGCTTGGAGAAGTTGGCCAAAATTCTCTTGGCCGAACAATGTACAAACAGCAAAGTTGATGGCTTTGGAATCGCATGGCCATCACCGTCACTTTTTTCAAGCTAAATGGAGGATGTAAGACATTTTATGCTTTCTCTCTTGGATTCCCCTTCACTCTAGCCATGTTCTTATTATAACATGCTGTTTTTTTCCCCCATGCCTTAAAGCTGCACCATGTAGACTCATGTGCCCACACTTGCATGGAAGAAAGTGCAAAAGAATAGTTTTTCCTTTGTGCCTTCATTGCTCCAGGGCTGTGTGGTCCTGGTTTTCACTACAGCCAATGGATCCTTATGATGGATGGGACCCATCTGAAGAGTGGCCTGAAGCAGGTCTGATTTTTGGCCCATTTTTCTGAAGTAAAATGAAAACGCTGTCATCCCTACTAATGGCAGGGAAAACTAGGACTGGTTCTGTGACAGACTTGTCCTGGACTACCCAAATGCAAGAAAGGATGGGATGGCCTTCATCAGGGACTGTGACAAGGACCTTTCCAACACCGTGCAGAAGCACCTCCCCGAAGCCTGGAACAGAAACTGTGCCTGATTAAAATTGTTAAGACGCTTTGCAAAGCATCTTAACAATTTTAAACCTCCCAGAAGCCTGGAACAGAAACTGTGCCTGGTACCTCAGGGAGAACCTGCGTAAGTACACCGGCAACCAGAACGCTTCCCACTGGTTCTGGAACCTTTTGCTCATGAACAGAGAGCTGGATAGGGATAGGTGCATGAAGCACCCGTGAGAATAATTCACGGCCATAGACTAACTCTTTTGTGGCGATGGCCATCCTGGTATCCCTCTGGAGAGGTGGTCCTATCGCTTGTTTGATGTGGGATGTGACATCCACGCAACGTCTAACGCCACCAAGAGCCTCAACACTCCCATTTACCAGATTCTGAAGTTGTAATTATTCTACAATTTTGCACAGCTACGTATGTTTGTGAAGACAGATATTGATGTGTACAAGAAGCTGGCCCACAAATGCATGTACAACCTTGCTCCCATGCCAAAGGCTTGGCGGATGTGGACTGAAGACAGACATGGGGTGCAGAATTCATGGCCGTGGCAGACTGAGATGACTTTACACTTGCATACTTGGGGTCTTGGACGCTCAAGTAAAGTCATGCATGTGACACCGCATCTTGAGAAACAAATTTAATCAATTTTTGTTGAGATTCAAGGGGGTTTGAGATTATCGCAACGCGCCTTTATTAAAGTATACCGCTGACGAGAAGTTGACCAAATTGTACTGAATGATTGATTCGGCTGGCAAGATTTATCTTGATACTTACAGAAAGTGGTCAAAGCTGCAAGAATACATTGGAGCAGAACACTGGATGTCAGTTGGCCAAAGTTTCATCACGAAAATGTTGTAAAATGTTAGAGATCGGCATCCTGTAGGCCATGAACGTAGGGACACAAATGCCCACGCATAGAATCTATAGACTTGTGTTCATCAGGGACACGACACTTCTTCCCCACTCAGCCATGAAGTCCTGAGATTTTGTGATACATAGATCATTGTTGAATGAATTAATTGTTGATCTCCTGATCAACATTCCGTAGGTTGTCGTAAGCCTCCCAGTTTTTGTGAAATCTGGTGTATCCCTCTATCCTTTCAAGTGAGCATCTGTCGACTGGCCAGTTGATGGGATAATCTGTCACTTCTCCTCATCAGCGGTGTCCAGGGATATCTTGTACTACCTTCTCCGTGCCCTCTTCTATTTCCATAGGTGGTGGTGGAGGTATGTATTTGCCACGGAAGTGCTCACTTTGACCCTGCTAGAGTTTGAGTCGGCTGACATGGAACACCAGGTGGATAACCATGTTATGAGGGAGGCATAGCTTTGCGACAAAGGGTGTTTGCATCTCCTCAATCTCTTAGGTTTGAGCTTTGCATGGCCCTATCCTTGCACTGTGACATTCACTTAGGTGAGTAGGGATGTGATAAATGACATAGAACTTGGTATCCATCCTGTTCTTGTCAGTCGCTCGCATTATCCCCGCATTGGTTTTCACAAGAATCTGGTGAGTCTCATCCTAGATACTTTTGAAGTCTTCCCGCTCAATGTCGACCGATGGTATGTTTCTTGAACTCTGCAAACCTTCCAGAGTTGTAAGTTTTTTACCACTTCAGGTTGAATTTTATCCATCACTGCGGAGATCACAGAGTGGTATGCGAGCTTGGCGATCGGCAACTTGTGGAGTTGTACATCCAGTCAGTGCCATGTGGCTTGCACAAATATTGTATCATTTGCTCAACCATCTGATTGGTGCACTGAATCTGACATTAGCTTGCGGATGGAAGGTTGTTGATACCTTGATCCATCTTCCCTGGCAAGTCATCAGCTTACACAGAAATCTGTCGGTGAACCTTCCATCTCATTTTCTTGTGCTGGAGGATGAAAAATCATATTTAGATTAGTTTTTCAAGGAATGGTTGTGTTGTTCCCTCAGCGGCGACCATTGATGTTATTTGGATTGAGTACAAAATCTTTGAGAACTAGTCGACCACCACAATGATTGCGTCAAACAATTCTGGTATGACACAAAACATGTTTAAACCCCCATGGAGGTATCCGAACATGGTTCTTTGAGTATCGATAGCAGTTCAATTAATCACAGGGGTTTGATTTGTCTCAACTAATGAAATTGACACACGTCGACCAGTCAAATGGCAATCCTCCAAAAGCATGTGACGTAGCTCATTGTTGGATGGTACACCAACTTGGCGAGTGCATTGCCATCACTAGTATATTTTTTTTGGCCAAGAGCTTGTCTTTTCATGCCTCCTAATTCCTCATATCCCTTAACAAAAAGTCTCACAAGGTGCAAAAGTCATTCTACAAGTAACATGTTCATCTTAGCCATCACATTCAATCGCTAACTTGGAGCATCCCCTATATTTGTCCTTTTAGGCCGGTACTTGATGTCATGGTGGAATTTAGACTCAAGGAACTCCATCTATAGAGTCTTTCAATGGATCGAATTTGGTTGACTCTAAATATGCTTTAGTACATAATGATTGGTGGAGAAGAGATTTCGTCAGCATTCTAGACAGCACTGTCGTGTGTTGAATACGTGCACAACCACCAGCATCTCCTTTCTCTATACCGCATTGCTCAGCATTGGCCTGCACAACCCCCACACACCATAGATTTTTCTCCACCACCAGTGTCTTAGAATAGAACAGCTCCAGTTTCTTGATTGGACAGAATGGTGGCCATGATGTAGTCCACAATTAAATCTTTCGGTCGTAAGGCTTGTACCAAGGTCCGAAAGTTTCTCAAAGAGTTGAATGCTAGTTTTTTACTACCCTTCTGAGTCAACTTGGTGCTTCTATGAGTTGTAATAGAGAGTGAGACACTCACCATCTAGAGTGGTCCTGTCTTCTATTCACATTTGCAGTTTGAGGTCTGGTTTTTTTATAAGAGCACCAACGTTGCATATGGCAATATGGATACCTTAATAAATCCTGGACCAAGCATCTTGTCTATGCACACATTCCTAAGCAATGGCTTGAGCCAGCCACATGATCAATAGAATTTCCCTGTGGGATTGACACATAAGTATCCTAGTGTAATGGTGGCAGACCAACCATGTAGCTTCCAAGAAGCTATAAACTTTCTTCCTTGGAAGCTTCATTCATAGCCAAGATGTGCATGGAGTGAGGATAAAACCCATGACCTCTCACTTTGCCAAATCAACAAAATGGCCAAGTTACCTATTCACCCACATGGTGTACTCACAGGTCATAACTCATAGAAGACAGAATAATTGTGTCATCCTACAGTAGAAATGTTGGAATTGTGATCCTCACCATGGAAGAAGTGACTCTTAAAAAGAAAACAAAAAATTCAAGCACAAGTGACTTAGTGGTTAAGGGTGTCTACCTCGAGAGGCAAGGACATGGCTTAAAATCATGTCATGAATTTCTGCCTTGCCTCAAGGGAGATGGAAAATAGGTACAAGGATTATAGCTCAAATTCATTCATCCTCTCCATGTCTCTAGAAGGTTAGTTTGAGATACAAGAAGATGACAAACATCTAGAAGGGATAGCTTGTTCTTCAAGGCATCTGGAGGTGTCCTTGTCTTCTGGATACATTTCCACCAACTAGAAGAAAGCTAAGGAATCCAGGAAGGAACATAAGCATCTAAAGGAAGCAAGGGAGGTATTTCTAGGTAGGAAGAAGGGTAGCCTACCAAAGGACACTCTAAAGTCTGTAGAATCTGTTAGGAAGCTTTAAATCTGGCATGCCTTGGTGTTCTAAAAAACTTGAGTCACTGGCTATAAACTGCCGCTTCTTATGAGCCTCGATTGAGAGTGAATTCCCAATAACTTGGGGCCAAACTATTGCCACTCTCTCTCTACAGTTTTCTTCCATCCTTGGAACCAGTTTTTGCCACAGTTTCAGTCTCTCCAAAAAGCTCCTGGTAGTTTGAACCAATTAAAGCTAGTGATCCTCAAGAGTGCATACACACCCTTAGGCAAACAAAGGGTTATTGACTCATGCCTTTAAGGGTTCCCAAGCCAGCTTGTCTTCACGCTTCCAGCAGAAAGAGAGTATATGCACTGTCCTCAAGATTGATGGGACAGGCTTCACCTTGTGGAGGTAACATTTTGAGGTATTTGTAGGCGACAAGGGACTGCTTTAGCTTTTCAAGGGTGAAGAGATAGCTCCCGTGAAATCTGCAATTCTGGAGGAGAAGGACCCATGTAAGAAGCATAACAAAAGGGTGTTGGCACTGCTTGTGTCATTGCTCTACCCTCCACAACTTGGACATGCTCAAGGATGCTCCCTGGCCACATAAGCATGGTCAGAACTCTGCTCCATCTACCAGTCAATTAACCTTATCAATGATCTCTTCATCTTCAAAAGGCTCGTCACCCTCCAAGCCAACAAAGGCGAAAACATCACGGTAATCATGCAAAAGATCAAGGTACTCACAGAGCATTTTATAGCCACCGGCTGGGATTTTAACTCTCAGCTGTAAACATGATACTCCTCCTGGCCTTGCTAGATAGTTGGAGTAAAAAAAATCACATTCCTTGGTGGTTGGCCTTCCCACAAGCTGAGGTATTCAAAGGATCCTAAACATTTCTGAAACGAGTGGATGTAGCATGGTTGTTGATAGAGTGTAGTGGCATCAACTTCTGCCTACATCCTTCGTGGAAGGGTGCCAAGGTGGGCATGAAGAAGGGTGACAACAAGGGGAAGTGCATCAACTGTGGCAAGGAGGGCCACTATGTGCACATATTCCTTGAGAAGAAGCTAGAACGGTCGTAGCGGGACGGGAAGAAGGATGACTAGTCCCTCATGGTACAAAAATCTATCAACTTGAAGGATCCGAGAGTTGCTTTCCTTGACTCTGCATTAGGGTGCCATAGCCAATGTGACAGGGTGGCATTCATCACCTACGGTTCCTCAACGACATGCATAGTTCTGACCAATGGCCAAACAAAGGTGGCCACCAGTGAGAGGAGCTTTTATATTGAGGCAATGGTGGACGGTTAATCTTTCATGAGCACAGTCCATGACCTGCCCCACATGCTCAACTTTAAGGAGAATCTCCTCTCCGTCAGCCATCTTACCAAAAGCGGAGTTGAGGTACTATTAAAAAAGAAGGAGGCCATCATCCACAAGAAGATTGATGGCAAGGTGATTGTGCTTTCCAAAAGGGAGGACTACCTATTCTTGCTTCATGCCAAGATCCTCAACAGCCGGGCTGGGTCGGACACCACAAATCTTGCAATGAAGGATAAATTTGTCCTAGACCTGTGGCACCACTGGCTTTGCCACAGATCTCCATCAACGGTCAAGGAGATTATGAAGAGGGAGATGGTGGGAGGTCTTGCATCTTCAGGCTAAGGATCTTGAAGCAGCTAAGGAGACTTTGTATGAGCCATGCCTTGTTGGCAAAGGAACGTGATAGCTGTTCGTGGCCAAGGGAACGCGTACATTGACAAAGATAAGAGTGGTACAAACAGATTTGTGTGGGCCGATTCAAAGTTCCATTGGTAGAGCTTGGTACTTCCTCACCTTCATCGATGACCACAGTGACAAAATCTACCTCTATCTCATGAAGCAGAGGAGTGAGGTCCTCACATACATGCAATACTTTATGGCAGATGTGGAGCGGCAAACCGATTTGAAGGTGAAGGTGTTCCGGAGCCACAACAGCGGTGAATATGTAGGCTAACCTGGGTAGATGAAGAGCAAAGAGATTGGGTGGCAGAAAACAAATCAAAACTCCCCACAATCAAACGATGTTGCAAAGGGAGATAACCACACAATACTCAAGATGGTCCAATCCATGTTGAGTGACACCGCTTGCAGAATGCTACTAGGCAGAGGTGGCATGAAAACTGGCGTACATCATGAATTTAACACCAAAAAGGCCCTTGAAGGACAAGAATAACAAGGGTTGGAAGACGCCACAAGAGGTGTGGAGCGGGAGGAAGTCAAAAGTGAGTCACCACCATACATTTAGCTGTATTGCACATGCGGTAGTGCAGGCATGTGAGGGGCGGAGCAAACTAGACCCACGTATCCATCGGTGTATGAATCTTGGGTATGAGAGCAGCAACAAGGGGTATCAGCTCTTTGATCGAAGGAGGAAGTGGCAGGAGTTGTGACGTCACATTCAAATGAGAGCAGCCATTGGACAAAAAAGGAGGCAGATCTCTCAAAGAGGGATGAGTGGCTGCCACTCCTTCAGGGAGAGATACCAAAGGAATTGAACAAGGGTGATGTTCACGGAGCAGATCCAATGGGAGAGGATTGTAGAAGGAATGGGCAAGCGGCAGATTATATTCCGGCCAGCTCGGACGATGAGTCTAAAGCACCAGAGCTCAAAGACGAGATGGGCAGTCAGCCTACGTCTCCACCGTCTCTGAGAGAGGAGGAGCAGGCACTTGGAGAGCATGGTGTCGAGAGGGAACAATAGCATCAACAACTGCCTCAACAGCTCCGAGCAAGCAGCAGTGCGTATAGAAGGACAAAGAGGTACGATGCTGACAAGGGCATTTACAGTGGGTTCACGAAAGCATTCTTCACAAAAGAGGAGCCTGAATCTGTGAAGGAGGCATTACAATGAAAGAATGGGGCTGAGTAGGAGGGAGCAATGAAACTGAATTTGCCTCCCATGGAGAGAACGGCACTTGAGAGCTGGTTGACGTGCCGCCGGAGGGCAAACAAGTTATTGGCTCCAAATGGGTCTTCTGGGAGAAGCTCTCAAAGGAGGGGAAGGTAGAGTGGTACAAGATGTGGCTGGTGGCCAATGGATATGCCCAGAGAAAGGAGAAGAACTGCGATAATAACTTTGCACAAGTTGCCATGTTTTCCTCCATCTGCACTATCCTCTCGGTAGTAGTGGCACGCGACTACAGAATATACCAAATAGATGTGAAAAATGTGTTCCTTAACGGCAAGCTCAACAAAGAATTCTACATGGAAATGCCGGAGGGGGTGTATGCATTGTAGGGGAAGGTGTGCTGGCTTTGCAAGGCGCTCTATGGACTGAAGCAAGCTCCCCTCATGTGGTACTTCAAGATGAGCAATTTCATGGGTGAGATTGGCTTCAAGCCCTACAAGGCGAATCACAACATGTACATGTAGAAGCATCCGGGTCTCCACCAATTCTTCATCCTCTACGTTGATAACCTCATCCTTGTAACTTCATATGAGAGGGAGCTCAGGAACCTGAAACAAAAGCTGGGCAGGCGATTAAAGACGAGAAAAATGAATGAGCTTGAATACTACCTGGGTATCACCATCAAGAGGGATAACAAAGTACACACACTAGAGATGGGGCAATAAAATTATGTGCAAGAGGTGCTATGCTTCTACAACATGGAGGAGTGCAACCCCATCAGCACGCCTCAGACAACATTATGTGAATTGTGCTTGAGCATGGGATCAGGCATGGAGGAAGAGAGGGAGAAGATGGCTGGAGTACCCTACCAGTCCATAATTGGCAATACACAATGGTGACAACGTGGCCTTATGTTTCCTTTGCCAAGGGTCAAGTGAGCCACTTTGTTTCTTATTCAATGTCGTTACATGGGCAAGAGATCAAGAGAATCCTTTGCTACTTGAAGAAAACAAAACAGTCACAACTTTTTTTTGGAGGAAGGGCCCGGACTGACTCTCTTGAGTTGGCTGGCAACTCTGACGCTAAGTGGACACATGATGTTGATGTCCACAAGTCAACATCAGGCTATTTCTTTGTGCTTGATGGCACAACGGTGTCTTGGACAACCCAGAAGCAGGACTTTGTGGCACTATCCAGCACCGAGGCGAAGTTTATTGTGCTCACGGAAGCCGCAAAGGAGGCGCTATGGCTGCAGCGATTGTTCAAGGAGATTACAGTGCTTTAGAAGGAGCCAAAAGCACTCAACTTTGACAACATGAGCACAATCAGCCTGACCAAGAACCCTGTGCTACACTGGAGGAACATGCACACAGAGTTCCGGCATCAATTTACATGTGAGCTCCTTGCAAAGTATGAGGTGGTGCTTTTGCACTGCGGCAGAAAGCACATGCTTACTGATGCCATGACAAAGGCGCAACCCAAGGACAAGCGTGATTCTACGTCCATGGAGCTTGGGCGTTTCCAAGCCTCTTGAGATGCAAGTTGAGCATGGGTAGCCACCATGGGTGCCTCCACGAGGGGAAAAGCAATCCAAACCATCCTACATCACTGAACAAGGGACAAACATGTTCAACAAATCCATCCATTGCACCTTACATCAGCTGCCATGATCAGTCTTCATAACCTGTATTGACCATGGCAATACCTTGCCTACCCGCCTAGTGGAGATCCTTGTCCATTGGCTTTGTAACCATGTCGACCCAAGTTACCTTGGTACCAACATACTCAAGTTCCATTGTCTTCTTTCAAGCTAAATCTCGAGCATAGTGGTACCAGATTTCAATGTGCTTCACGTGCCTGGTGAGGATTGTGTTCTTGGTCATGTCAATGGTGCTCATGTTTTCAATCTTGATTACTACTGCTGTTGCTTCTGGTGTATTCATCTCAGAAAGCAAGTTGCGCTTCCATGGCATCTCTTTACACACCTCAGCCAATTTGATGTACTTGGCTTCAGCTATTGACCAAGAGACATAGTCATGTTTGCAGCTCGCTCAACTTATAGCACCTTCATTTAGTATACACACAAAGCCTGGGGAGGAATTTTTGTTGCCTATCCTACCTCCCCATTCAGCATCGGTGTAGCAAATGAGACAATGTGAATCAGATCCAACGAGGACTGCAAACTGGAGCCCCACATTCCACGTCCCCTCAAGGTAGCACATGATGCGATTCATTGCTGGCCAGTATAGTGGACCAGGCTTTGCCACAAACCAGTTCACCTTCCAAACAACATGGGTTACATCTGGTCGGGTGGCAACCATAGCATACATTAGACTGCCCACTGCGGACTCATATGGAGTGCCAAGCATGTCAGATTTCTCAGCTGTGTTGGATGAGGAAATTGAGGTAGAGAGCTTGCACTCTATGCTCATAGGTGTGCTCAGGCTTGCAATCCACCATGTCGCAATGCTTGAGGATGGATTCAATGTTTTTTTTTTCTGGTTTAAGCAGATGCTACCTGGTGCTCTGTCTCAATTGATGGGAATTCCAGGGTAGTATTCGAGAGGACCTATGTCCTCAATCTTGAATCTGCTCCTTAGTTGCCTCTTGAGATCATCTAGCAGCCCCTTTGCACAGGAGCAAAGAATAAGGTCATCAACATACAAGGCTGCCAACATAGTCCCTTTGTTTGTGTCATGCGAGTACAGAATATGGTCATGGTCACTCTGCATGAAGGACTCCTTAGCCATGAATGTATCCATCTCCTGGTACCAAAGTCTTGGACCATGTTTTAGTCCATAAAGAGCTACCACCATTCGATACACCCTGTCCTCGGTGACATCAATCCCCCGTTGGCACCTCCATCAGCACCTCCATCAGCACCTCCTTGTCAAGTTTTCCATATAGAAAGGTTGTTTTGACATCCATCTAGTAAACTTCTATGTTCTTGGAAGTAGCGATGGAAATCATTGATCCAATGGAGGCAAATGTCACCACAGGAGCAGAGGTCTCACTTTTCTCTGTGTGAGGGCGTTGAGAGAACTCCTTTCCCACTACCCCCGCCTTGCATTATTCTACCTTTAAGCACACACTTGGATCTCACCATGTGAACCTCAGTGGGTCTGTAAATCAGTACCCATTTTCCATTCTCCTCAATGGATTTGAGTTTGCTATGTATTGCTTCATTTACCCATACCTACGCTGTAATTCTGTCAAGGTACATTCAATCGTGAACTGCTACTTGGACCTGCTGGATTTTTATGCCGATGTGGAGGCTAAAGTTCTTCTTCATTGTTGATGATGGGAGAGGTATCCTCCTCATGGTCACAAGGGTGAGCTACGTTGGAATCAGAGTCTGATTCCTCCGAGTCATCTTCATCAACTCCTCTCCCTATCGTACCACCCAGCCCATGCATGCATCAATGTGCTGGTGCTTCATCCTCCTCCTCAAGGAGGGTGAGTCACTCTTCCTACTTAGGAGTTTTCTCGAGTTCCAAAAGCTCTCCCTTATCCATAGATATTCCCTAGAAGTCTATGTCTTTCCTATGGATGACCTTCTTTGCTCCTTGTTCTCACATTCTATGAGCTTAGTGAGCACTTTCATAGCCGATGAAAACACACTTTCACACTCTTGCATCTAGCTTTTGAGGGTCCTCTTTGCCAAGGTACATGGCTCCTTGGACACCGTGGGCTCGATGTGGCGTAAAACCCATGCAGCCTTTCTTGACGGGTCACCCTTTGTACCGGTCCTACTACACTTGTGGCCCTGCTTGAAAAACATGACGGTCATGTTTCTGGCCTTCTTCTGCCACCACGCCTTCAACTTCCACGTGCAGCCTACTTGCCTCCAATACGCAAAACTGGCCTCTAGTCACGTCGGCTCACTTCTCACAAATCTCACCCCCATGTGTAAGGAAACAACATAGTCTTGCACCACCTTGCAACATGTTTCCATGTTCCTAAAAGCGTTGCCGCCAGGGAAGTTGATGGAAGCGTCCTTCCTGGGACACTTCTTGGGCTTTGTGCCCTTGTGTTCAATGCTGGTGCTATGGGTGTCCGGCAGGGGAGGGATTCGCTCTTCATCCTACAACAATTGGCATGAGAGAAACATTAATATGTACCAAGTAGATGCAGACATGATGGTAGTGGCTAGAACAAGGACACAAATGCACCGTACTTGAACGGAGTAGAAAATCCAATCCAGTCAATACCGACGCCATGGCGATTTCCATGACTGAATGGGCAGAATGTCCTGACGGCTAAGCCACTGTTTAGCCTCATCAAACACTGTTTTCCATCCTTAGGAGAGCATGGAGTAAGGCGCTCTTCAACCTGGAGGTGTCTGACCCAGCAAGCTACTTTGAATTTGTTGAACACAAAGCCGTTCGTGTACCGGTGGGAGACACGGTGCGCCTCCTCCTCTTTGTAGTTGGAAACGGTTGTTCTCTGGGGCACATACAAGTGAAATAATGGAGGATCCATTGCAATCCCACTGGGTACAGCATGCTGCAACATGCACGTCAACATACATCGTACCTACCTAACAGTCACCTCCATATCCATCACACCCACTTACCAGAGTTGAGAACGAGCACAAGTACCATGGTGAGCGGGAGCACCGAGAGGGGAGGGCAGATCCTAAGTGAGCCAATATCTTTTCCATGATGTGCAAGTGGCACGCACAGTGAACTGATCAAACACGATGGAGCGAGTCTGGAAGACTGAGTGAAAGATCGTGGTTGACTGTCATGCAACATGCTGAACTGCGGATGCATGTCCCATGATGCTCGTAACGGTCACCGTCGTTTGAATAATCAAAACATGTGAGTTGTATGCTGACTCTGGTACCAGACACCCAATATGTGACAACGTGGCTCACGAGTGGCAACCCACACTATCGTTAACGGATGTATGGGGCCGGTACTCTGGCTGGGAGACCACAAAACCCAATATCTGCCAATGTGGTATGCATGTGGCACCAGGCATCGTCATCCAATGTAGGATTCAGACCCCCTTTGCTTTCACAAGACGTGACTTGTTGACCATGCATGTTCATGCTTTGTACTCCGGAAAAACCACCGACAAGATGTCATCATTTTGCAAACACGACAAGGGTCTGCGGCACAAAAAATACCCCCTCTATTCCGCACCGGCATCCGGTGACAACAATGGAGCAATTTCAGTTCGACCTCTTGACTTGACATTGTTGACAAGTAAACTGTTGCAATGACACTGCATGAATACCCCCATGTTCACATTGACATAGCATGCACTTCTCACAAAAACAAAACGAGGAACGAATTCATTGAATAGAAAAAACATTGTGACTACGATACCCACTTTTGAAAAAACATGAACAGACTATCAAGAATGTGGTCATGTTTCCTCAAAAGTAGGCACTGTGTACACAGTTTGTTACTTTTTGCAATCTGTGGACAGTGTATTCAGCCGTTGAAATGAGTGGGTAATCCATTCATTTCATGTACAAAGTGGGTAAACAGGCAGGACCACGCTCAGAACATGGGTAAAATGGAATTATTCCATAAACTTTAAGTGTGCTATATCAATATAACTGGGAGATAGTGTTTGAACAATCTTTGAACAAAGCGCACGTGATCATCTCATTCTTGAGAAAAAAACACTTTCTCATCTACAAGAGGAGGCACCATTGTGATACCACACTCCCCAATATCTAGAGAAAATGCATCTATTGGAGGCATATTGCTCATGGGGTGCGAACACACAAGTGACCTGTTGAACCTGTCCACATGGACATCATCATTGTAGCTGCCTTATCTAGAGTGAAGCTATTGGACACTACAGAATCCGACATACAATGGATTCTATAAATACGGTGACACAAGTAAGTACATGTAATATACTTGTTTACCTCTATGTAAAAAGAACACGTTTAAAGAGAACAGCGATTGTTGCGAGAAGAATATTTGTGCTATTGCTTTGCTAGCATGGAGCAGAATCAGGAGAGATACCATGCACCCACAGACTCTTGTGGTCAATGTGGTTGGCTGGCTATCTTTGTTGTAAATGTATTAGGGTTTTTTTTTTTATAGCCAGGTTGCTGATCGCACGAGAGCACACATCCTTTTCTTTTTTGGCATGTGACGCTACAGAAGAGTTGTGTTTGATCTTTGGATGGAATTCACGTCCAACACAGGTTTCTTGTGTAAGTGGCCCACCCAACCAGCGTTTACCACATTGATGGAGTACTGCTCCAGGGCTTTCTTTTCATCCTCTGAAATCTCAATAAGTGTCATACTCTCCATTCCATGGCATGTGTCACATCGCACTTACCTGTGTCCTTCAAAGAAGTAGCACACATGTATGAGCTCGTTATTCTTGGTTACTTACTAGTATCAATTCAAGATGGCTCAGTCTTCAAGATGGAAATGAGGTGCTGATCTCTCTCGAAGCTTCCGATCCTTCTTGTGGCTATAGCTCTAACCACTACTAGCAGTGGAACCAGTGCCACAAGTACGACCACTCTTGGTGAAACACATCTGAGCTCAGTCATATTCCCTCAGCTTGCATCGTCAACGGCTCATGGAGAGCCACTATGAATCCCTTCGCCAACACCACACCAATGCCACCATTTAATGATCTTGCCAGCATTCCTAGTCATCAGCGTACAAAACAGCTATCTTAGATGTACCATAGCCATACCTTAAGATGGCACTAGCATTTCTGCCCGCTATGGGTTGTTTACCACCTGCACCGGAGCCTCTAACTATGGCCGTCACTGAATATCTATGCCCTCATGGTTACATTACAACAATACTCATTGCCAGGACCAGGTTTCTGTCAACAGTGGCTTTTATATCATCCATATGAAATCTCTACATGTAGCCATGCAGCTGCTTGTTATGACATAGAGTACCCCTCCACAGCTATTGCAGTAGTGTAGTGGACATCACCACACAATTCGAACTCAGTTGGTCTCGACGTAGCTTGAGTCTGCTACAATCGCTCACTATTGTGCTATCCATGCAATTGCCAAAACGGCAACCTTGGAGCCTCAACTTGGCACAAGACAGACTGCAACTTTCGTAGCAAAAATCCTAGAGGCAGCTGTGATATATTTTTCAGCAATCATAGCTGCAACGGTAGTACTGTAAGCAGCCTAAGTGACAATCCTATCATACTATCTTCTAACACTATAGTGGCCCTTGCAGTTGTCCGCCACGTATCCTGGTGTGTCCTCCGTGAAACAAACTAGAGCCTGGATTGCCTACATTGGTTGGGGAGAAACATCACCTATACAACGAATCTACATATTACGAAGCTTGCCAAGAATGTGAGCATTGGTCACAAATCCACCGAAGTAGTCTGGGCTATCACCCAAAGAGGATTACAATATGGTAGGAGCCTATGTGTGTGAGGAGACAAATGATCAATGGCAGTGTCAAAGAACATAACATGATTCGACAAGGCATCAATGTTCTCCACCAAAGACTGGTCCGGAACATGACTGTGGACCTCATCGGTGGTTGTATGTCCCCACATGGACTCTAGGATCCTTGGACAGTGCCAATGCCATTGTTGCTTATTGATCCTACCCCTTAACAACTGAGCAAGATCAACCAGGAACTTCTTGTGTTGTCATCGGCGGCTCCACCCACTAAAAACACTTCAATGCTTGTTGTAGCATTAGAATCCAATGCTCTTGTGGCCTTGATATCTGAAGTCACTCTACATGGTATGCGCGCACCAGCCAGCACACCAGATGCCCATGAAATTGATGCACACACTGCAGCAACTCTCTTACTCAGAGCTTATTGGTATACCTGCGATCAACATGGCCATGCACATAGGTGCCGCACTAGACGTAGTAGCATTGGTAAAAGTTGTAGGTACTACATCTTTGACTTGTAGTGTCACCGCCATCCATGGCTCTACCTCTTGTGCATCATCATCTCCATCGGCCTCATTGACTACACAACACGCCCTCTTCCTTATTTATATAGCAACAGTCATTTCCTCACTCACAGCTCTGACACTTGCTTAAATGACATGTCTCTTGGTCACTATTGATTTCTCAGTTATTATGGCTTTAGCTTCTACAACTACTGCTTTGTCTCCTCTATGTCCGGTGAGACCCTATCCTGCTCCCTCTCCTTCCTTTTGTGTGTTTTCTCCATCCTTCCTTGCTTTTCTCGGGCTCATGTATTTGGGTAGAGCTAGTTCTCAATAAATCATTGATTTGAATCCTTTTTTCTTCCCTCGTCTTTTCACACGGACCGAGGCAAGGAAAACCATGCCAATTTCTCTCTATAGAATGACATGATCTCATCATGCCTATTGACAATGAGTAGTACACCGTGATCCAATAGGACTTGCCAAGTGAACAGACTACTCTCTGAGCCATCCTCAACTCGTAGCGCATTGCTGAGAGAAGCCTATGTCACAAGCAAGGCGACATGGAAACCTTTGCTGATTACATTGTTGATTGCATCCTATCTTGTCCCAAACCCAGACAACAAATTCTCTTTGTCTTGCATCCACCATGCATGCTCACCAAGCACACTCATCTGATTACACTGGTGGTGCATCCCACGCTTCCACTTCCACTACATCCTTTGGTTGCTCCATACCCATCTCCACCTTGTAGCAGCCTACAACAATACTTCCACTCATTATCCGCCATGGTATCCTTTGGGGAGGCCTTTTACATCGGCCGGTCCAGCCTACTACAGTCCACCATTTGGGATCACCGGCATGGTTCTCATGTGGTTCCTTGTAATTGTCTTGGGACACGTACGTGTGAGTCCGATGTTGATCTTCATGGATTGTCACCTGGTGGAATCTAGGGTTGTCTAGTAGCGGATGTTGCGTAGATAGTGGATTTTTAACGTCTCACTTTCGTCACTGAATTGCTACCTAAAGTTGGCATCTCTCTGCACACTTTTTCACTGTCATTGTGAATCGTGTCCCATCATCCACTTGTGTATTCGGTGGTTTCATGATAGGAAGCCACCTACTACATAATTTCCTCTTGTGTATTATTTATTTCACTTGGTCCTACTGCTTTTGTGTGCTTATTATTGACTCACTCCGGATATCTCCTTCCTGCTCAAGGTGTTCATTCTGTTTGCTTTGTCAAATGTGGAATTAGTTGTTTCTCTCCAAGGTATTGTATGTGTCTGTTTTTTAGTTGAGTTTTCTCTCCGTTATGACTCGTGGTGATCTAGGCATGGACTTCTCCTCTAGCAATGACAATACTTATGTCTCCAAACGCACCATTAGCCATACCTTAATCTGTAACAAACATTATGAATGCTTCTTTCATGCTGTTATGTTTGTGCATGCATCTGCCACAGCTGCAACTATACATGTTGCACACTCGCTCTTGTCAATAAAAACACAGCTGTTGCATTATTGACTGCCATATTCACACAATTTCGATTGATCTCTTTTGCCACAGAGCTTGTCCACAGCCCCAAGTCCTCCACCTTCTCTGCTCCTTGAAGTGCTAATCACCATAATTAAGCCCAAGGAATAATGTATCACTATCCGTTGTCTACCTCTGACTCCTACACTTCCCAACCCCTAGAATTTGTACATGCTGACGTCATAGGTCCATTGGCTCATGATATATTAGGTATAACAACTAGTATGTCCTCTCTCTTATGGATGATTATTGTAGTATGTGATGGGTCTTTGCTCAATGTTTCTTCTGTCCTCAGGTCTTGGCTTTCATAGACTGGGGTAATAGTTCATACACTGGGCTAAGAGAAAACAATCCCAGTGTATGAAAGCCAAGACCTGAAGACCTGAGGCTGAACTTACCACGACGTGAGTTCAAGCCTTTCGCTCCCTACACGCCCTTGTAAAATGATTTTCTAAAATGTTGGAACCACTCTCTTGATAGTGGCGTTCACACACTTCTCTTTGAGTTTTACATGCTTCCTCTCTTCTTGTTTGAGGCCATTACCTACATAACATGGGTCCATAATTGTGTGTCTCACAATGTCCTTCCTCAACATGTCACACCCTTTGAACAACAATTTGGTTGTTAGATGGACTTGCATCTTACTCGTGTCTAGGACTGTGTCGCTGTATTCTAAATTCTCATGGATGGCAAGCTTCACCCACACGCTCGCCTCTACACCCTCCTTGGTGTATCCGTTACGTCCGAGGGAGGGTGCTTTTTGATTCCTAGAACTCTCCTGTCATTGATTCATGTAGTGCCCTATTCTCTACGGACACACTTCAGGGTAAAGCATCCCATAGCGCCCCTTCCTCTTCTCTTTCCTTGCTTCATCAGCATGGGCGGGTGGGTTTGTCTTACCCTCATGGCTCAGGGATGTAACGTTTACATTACCCATAGTCACCCATAGTCTGCCCAGGCATCACTAACAACTCCCATTTCCAGTAAGACTCCAATTCTGGACAAGATCCCCAGCGCCCCAGCTGCTTCCTTCCCAGTCTTGGAGTGCTTCCAAACCTCCCTAGAGTTTGCATCGATCCATGATACTACCAGGCATGCACTTGCTCTGACCCCATCAAACTCTTTTCCAGCTCCACCATCTCATCTGGTGTCACTAACCACAATACCAGTTGATAGCCTAAAGCCATCTCATGAGTTATAGGCTGCTACCCTTGTAATCAACCCAGAGCCATATACAATCCAGGAGAGAATTCATTCTTTCCTTGAGAATTCTACCACTCAGTCCTCTGCACAGTGCAAATCTTTTTGTCCATCCTCCTCCATTAGACCTTCCACGGCTAGATCCACTTGACTATACACAATCAGACTGGTTGTTAGCGTCATTCACCTGGACTCAATGGTTGGTTACGCACTCACCGCACATGAGTTTCACCATGCTCTGGATGCTTCTATCTAAGGCTACATTATAGCCTACTTTGTGGCAGGTGACTTGTCCACACTTCCACTTTAAGCATCCATTGCCCGGGATGCTCAAGGGACCACCAGCGCTAAGAGGAGTTGAATGCTTTCAAAGGGAATGACATCCATGAGCTGTTATACCTTCCAACATGTCAAGAAGTCATCTGAGCCCATTGCGTCCTTTGGTGCAAGCAGAAGCCATATGGTAAAATTGATAGATAAAAGGCTTGCCTGACTAGAGAAGGATTTCTTGGAATCCTAGGATTCAAATTGATAAGAAGTTTTCTCCAATTCAACGGTACACCAGAACTCTTGTGCTCTTGACCTTTATCGTACCACATGACCAGGAGCTACAGTAGATAAGTATTGACAATGTGTTCCTACATGGATGCCTTGTTGAAGATATCTACATGCAGCCAAGAGGCTTCACTGATCATCTGAACAAGTTCTGGTTAATACAAAAGGCTCTATACGGCCTGAGGGAGTCGTCACATTGCACGAACTTTCTAATATCCTCCATACTCGCTAGATTTGGCTACGATTGCAGCAAAGTTGATCCAATTGTACTTTTAAGCATTCAATGTAAGCCCTTCATGGCCATCCTCGTCTCTGTAGAAAATTTACTCATTGCTTTGCCTAACCCTGTTGTTTTTCACTCCATCAAGGCCCTCCAATAGCTGGAGTAGAAGATGAATGACTTGGATGTAACTGAGATACTATTGGACATGGAAAACCTCGAGCTCGATAGAAAAAATCACATAATATATGTGCACTAGGTTGCTCATGATTTCATCCTTGGAGATCGCTTTGTTGTTTGCCGCAATTCTCCATTTCGTCACCACCGATGACACCAACAACAAGCAATTACCTGATGCAATCTACTGATCCATCATAACCAAGGAGGAGAAAACCAATGTCATTAATCACCGCCACATGTTCAGATTCTACATGTATCTTGCCACCACAACTCGAGTTGATTTGCACTTTCTACAAAACACATCAAAATGTACTATTGTGCATAACCTTGTGTGGTTGTGAATGGTCACAATGATACTGATAAGGTTTATGACACAGACGCATGAAGGTATGAAGGACACATACTTCTTTTTAGTGGAATAACGATCCTGTGGAAGAGTGGAGTATACGTTTGTGCGGCACGTAGCTTAAGGACAGTCGAGTACATGGTGCTCGACAAAGGTGAATGTGAGATTGTGTGGCTTTGTTCTTTGTTGCAACTATTGCGCATGCCCATCCGCTACATTACTCTTTGCTATGCCATCAAAAGAGAAAGGTGTTTGCTGATTATGAAGGTAAACAACATTCACACACAAAACACATCAACATTGAGAATCACCTTTTTGCGTACGTACATTGCTACCCATGAACTTCCAACTGTCTAGGTTTATACTCGTGAACAGGGTGTACACTTTCTCCCCACGGCTCTCAACAATTGCATGTTCATGATGGCTGTGCACATTTTTTAACACTTATGTTCTTGTGGTGATCCTGACTCATGCTCTTGCACTCCTCTCCCGCTCTTCTCTTGCTTCATCCCATAATGTGGGTGTTTGTTGATATCATGCTCCCTTATGCGTGGCTTGTTCCTTTGTATTGTAGGTCATTGGGGAGTGTTGCTCATGGTGTGCAACACACAAATAGTGACCCCTTCGTTCTATCCACGCACACACACACACACACACACACACACACACACACACACACACACACACACACACACACACACACACACACACACACACACATGCATCACCATACAGGTGACTAGTTGGAAATAAAGGTCTTTGATGCTGTAGCATTCCACACACAATGGATTATGTGATTCTTGCATTGTGAGGGTTCTTGTGAACAGTAATGTAATGTTTTTGAGATACAAAAATCAGAGCTTTCTTTGTGTAAAACAATGCTTGTTTCATAGAACTTATTCAATCCCATGTGATCCCATCAATTGGGCAGTTGTACTGCGAACAGAATTCTTATGCATTTTTTACAATGATGAATCTATTCAAAGGGCCAAGTCTGAGCTTGCCTTTTGCACGAAGGCACGACCGCATTTTTTGGTTGGTTCATGATGCTATAGTAGATCTCATCAAGCAAAAACATCAATAGTTTTAAAGCTATTTCTTGTCAAATGCCTATTTGTGACATAGTGGCTGCCACCTACTGCAAAGAGAGATAACATCAAGTCAAATAGTCATGAATAAACTACTGAATCAACAGTGTTTACTTTTGCGACGTAAAACCACGCATGAATGCAAAGTGCACAAGCACAATGGATGTACAATCGTTGAAGATAAAGTTATATATTTATGAACAAGAATCAATCTGAACCAACAACAAAATAAAATATGTCTCTGATTGACCATGTTGGTTTGGAATAACTTACGCCGCATGAAAATGGTTTTTCGTCATCCTTGTCTTGGCAACCCAATTTGGCATATGCCTCCTTATTCGACATTATTTTTCCATTGCCTTTCTCTCATTTGAGGGGTTGTTAGTATGAACATGCTGCATGAAGTGCAAGTCGGAAAGGAGGATTGCCAAGCGCACTTATCCTCCCATTGCCCTAGATTTGAAAGAGCCATGGATCGACGAATCAAATAGATGGTTAACGGGCCTTGACATGTATGCACCATGACCTCTGCACAAGCTATTTTTAAAAACAATTTACTAAAATTGAGGATACCTTTGCCATCTACACGGCACGTGCCACTGTTGCAATTATGGGTGAGATCCGGAACACCCTGATAAGGATATCGAATAAGGAAACGTAAAACATTTCCGGACCTTGTGTATATGTTTCTTGGTGGTGGATCTCGATCCAAGGGGTAGGATCAACAATGCAAAATGCTTTATTGCCCTTTCTTAGTTGCAAAATCAAATTTGAGTTGTTAAGCGTATGGATTTGTCTCCATATCAAATAGGAGCACGATGTGGATTGAACGCTGGACAGAAGTTTGAACTAGGAAATCAAAGTGCCCAATGCAAAATCCATGCCGTTGTTTTACTCGGACACTGCTGAAGTGTAGAACAAGAAAGAATTATATAAAAATGCTCAATCCAAGCTGTTGTTGGATTCATTCATATAGGATAGTGCTGCTGAAAAACTTCCTCCAGATACTTGAAATCTCACAGGAGATCGCAAGCATTCTACTAGCCCACACGGAAAGTGTCCATTTTTTTTTGTTTTTGGCCTTTTTCGGTCTCTTTTTTTAGGGCGTTCTCTTTCTTGCCACCCCTCGTCGGTGGGTAGCGCATACAGCCAATGTCAGATATAATTTCCCTTTTGACAAAATGGTCCGGTTTGCTTTGACATCGTGACATGTCCCTGATTTGTCCGGTTTACTTTGTATAATCTTACTTTACTGCCGCATGAACCACTAAAAGTATTAATGGCGTGAGCAGCGTTGGTAGTTGACGTAAGACTGACTTAGGAAAGTCAAAGGGGAACGTTTCTGAAACCCGGTACCGTACCTCTTTATTTTTCACATTGAGAATATCGCGTCAAAACGGTTGACCATCAGTTTTCGATGTCTATTGGAGCGAGAAAGGTATTGGAACAAGGACTGACTAGTACAAAACGTAAAAAATCTCTCCAAATCCTTGGCAAGGTTGTCAGATTTCTGGTGTACGCGGTTTGTCCTCAATGCAATTCTCTTCGAAGATTTTGATGATTTTAAGTAGAAGTAATGTTCGGTAGATGGAAACAGAGTATCTGGATTGCATAAATACAAAGTAAGGAACATCTTGCGGAACAACAACCCTTCAGGTTACCAATTTCCAGAACTGTTCTAGTGGCAAAATTGAAGGCAAAACTGGAATGTGTCATCATTGTGTACAGAGCAGCAATTCATTCACTCCTTGTATTGGACGATGCCGAAAGGGAGCTTCCTGCCTTCCACAAAGGTATTCTCATCGATGGGGTCTCGATTCTCGACACCTAAGAAAAACTCGTTTCAGCGACGCCCGTTGTCTGTGAGCAGGATTTGTGCACCTCTAAAAACCTACGGATAGTTACAAAAGTAACAAACCATTTTAAAACACATGCGACAACAAACCAATACGGCGTTCGCAAAAACCTTCCTCAGTACAATGCAAGAAGGGACAAGACCTAGAAAACGAGCAATTCCAACGACGAAGAAACGTTGTCGATCTCTCAAGTTTGTCAAGCCAATAAACATTTCATAATCTATAACCCCAATCTATTCCTCATGTGCTTCCTGACCTACTTCTCTGGGAGGACAGAAAATGAAAACATAACTCTTCGTTCATACTTAGATGGGCACAAAAGCTGCATCGCCGCGGTCAAAGCCATGGTGTAAATCAATTATGATATTTTACTTTCTCATTTCTATGATAAATGTATCGTTTGATTACAAAAAATGTTAACCAAATCATGAGAATTATACAGAGACGAAATAATACAAGCCACACTAAACGTAATCAGGAAACTAAAATTCAATACAAAATTTGATGCACAAAGCAAAGAAAACATAACGATACATTCCCAACATGGATAGTATTCCCACTCTAAAATTCATTTTTGGGGTTACGTAGTAACCCTATGCAATCGGTTCGGTATCCAAGAATCAGCGCTGACGTTAGAAAATCCGCCGCACAAGGACTTCCCCGATGGCAATTCTGTCTGCGGTCGGTGTTTCTGTCCACCGACAGCCCATCGAGTATTTTCTAGGCATTTTTTGCAGCACTTCTGTCGCGTCCGGAAGACAGGCCCTCTCTGAGCGTGATTTTCCTTGCGGAAGCGACTCCCAGTCCGAGTAATACGCGTGAATCGGACAGACTTTGCGCAGCAACCAGGGTTTTTTCCGAGACAGATACCGGACATAGCAAGCAAGCACTTGACTTCACCGACGACGACTTCTCGGACTGGAGGGGAAGGTTGAGCAAAACTCGTTTCCAAGGCAGATAACATGTTTGAACCCGGCTTCAGTCTATTACTACGTAACCCCGATGCAAGCCTGCATGCAGCCAATGCCACTAGTTTCATATGCAAAAGATGGAATGACAGAGGGTGTTATCATTGCTTATCCCAGAACAAAAAGAATATAAACATCAAAGGAGATAAGACTAGGTTGGAAGACTAATCAAATAAGATAATGACCATCTATGTGAGGAAGTGCATTATTCAAGTTACATTTAAAGCTCTGACATTTAAAAGCAAAACACGAACTAGAAAAACCCAATCACAAAGGAGAACCAAGATCCTTCGATTGTAACACCATGAGTGAATAGGGTGTGAGCTTCGATGGGTGTGTGAACCCTCGGGTCCTGTTTGCTCATGGGAATTGTGCAAGTTGCTCATGGAGAACAAACTTCTCAGCAGAGTCCCCCCCTCTCACGAATGACTCCTCTCATAAGTATGCCCTGACCAAGGCGGGGGCACAGAGTCAACTCTCGTCCTAGAGCCATCCTAATGGGAGGACAAAGGTGCGCTCGGAGCAGATGGGTGTTGAGGCTCTCGAATCCTGACAGCTTCTGGTATAAGTCTTTGATGATACGTGCATGTCGGTTGGTGCCTCCCATTCTACCACGTCGGCTGTTGTCGGGACCGGCAACTCCAAGGGAAAAAGGTCTACCGAGCCTGAGGGGTCCGTCATCGTGTTGGCCGTCAGATTCATTGGTGTTGTACCCTACGCTGTGTAGGTTTCCGCCGGTGTCTGATTTGTACGGAGTGTGTCGGTATATGTGTGCTACTGATCCCATATTGCTGGATTATTTGTCAGGAACTATTGCTCATTCCCGGTTTTTCTCCCTCCGATCACCATTGTCTTTGTGAAGTTTGTGATCTTCTGAATGGCAGAGATGCGCTAAAAACTAATGCAAGGTTTTCACCGGATATTGGTGAAAATCTCGCATGAGTTTCCCCTCCAACATGCAACGTTAATGCATTGGTTTCCCCTATAGCGTACCTACGCTCTCATGCCAAGTGTTACATCGAGGGGGACATATATGGTTCATAGAGATGAGCTGCATGACAAAAGACGGTTCAAGGAATTGGGATGAAAGGATGATTTGCATTAAGCAATAAGTGCATTTTTATGACAAATGCTAAGCGAGTTAAGTACATGTATACCATGCCGAGAATGATAATGGGGCATATGTCATGTCCTTGCCATTTCACCAAGCAATGCGTGCAAGGTCGCATAGTGAGTGGCTTCTTTGAGAAGTGCCACTGAGAAGTCTAGATGCTTCAAGAACATCAAATCGTTGCTTCATAAAGTCCAAGAATTGTTAATACTTCTCTCACAAAACAACGTCAAAACATCGATATGGTTTGCAACACTTCTCTCGCCCCTTGTAGAAGATGGTCGAAATTGTAAGAAACTCCTCGAACGGAACAACGGTTATCGGTGAAGCTGGACAAAACATCCTTGGCTGAACAATGTAAAAATCCTGAGGTCAACGCACGTTGGGCCACATGTGTAGTGACAAAATTGCCCACTCGTGGAGTTTAGGGACTCGTGTACGTCAGGGATGAAACAACACCGGACACTGGGTCCGCCATGTCCGCCTTTTGGAATTGCCCGCAATACCGTACTGATCTTGATATTCGTTTTTTTCAGGTCCATAATTTAGGGAATCTTTGTTTTCGAGCATGGGTTTTGAGAAAACAATGATTTAGGTGGCACCTTGGAATTCGTTGAACAAAAAAACATGATCCTTAAAATCGACGACGACCGGTCTTGACCGTCGCGGATGACCGGTTTTCAAGAGCGCGTCAGTCTGACGCGGCTTGCCGCGTCAGATTGATAGATCTGACGCAGAAACATGGTTTCCGTGTCAAGACCTGAAGATATGACCGGAGGTGAGATCGCGTCAATTTGTTTTTCAGGCAGTTTTTTGGATATTGATGAAATTTGTGTACCCGAGTCAGGAAAGTAATCATTTAGGTGAAATGAAAAAATTTGATGAAATTGTTGAGCCAGAAGGACCAAAAAAAAAACGAATATCAAGATCAATAGGGTACTCATGCTTTTGTCGCCGGTAGAAAACAGGTTACGCACTGGACATTGTAAGATGTTGATATCCGCTCTAGAGGTGAAACATGTTATGCTGAGCATAACGTAGGTGGTTCTCAGGGATGATGTTTGGGACAAAAGATGATTCGGGAATCTGGGAGAAATGGATAACATGTATTAAGCACAAAGTGTACCTTGATGATAAATGTTGCGCGAGTAAGCATGTGTATACAAGGACAAGAATCAGAATGAGGCCTGTGTTGAGTCCTCGGTGCTTGAGCCAAGCGACGCTTGTAGGTCACGCCATGAGCGGCTTCTCTGAGATGCTTCACCGAGAAGTCGGGGGGGGGGGGGGGGACATCAAGGTGTGGTTTTGCTATGATCTAACGTCGTTAAGAAGTTGACCAAACAATGTCAAAACATCAATATGCTTCGTGATACTTCTGTCGACCATTATGGAGGGTGGCCAAACAATCAAAACCTTCAAGATTGATTGGCGCATCAATCCTAAGGTCATAGCATGGTGGGCTATGAATGTTAGATAAAATGTCCACTTCCTGGGTTTAGGGACAAGTGTACATCA
The DNA here is from genome assembly GCA_023375785.1 of Penium margaritaceum. NCBI lineage: Eukaryota > Viridiplantae > Streptophyta > Zygnematophyceae > Desmidiales > Peniaceae > Penium > Penium margaritaceum. The sequence goes on from SZWC01003401.1 coordinate 92,364, forward strand.
GTGACATCATGAAACAAGTTGTGTCTCCAGGTATTGCACAAAAGTTGTCGTCGGAGTTTGTAGAATGGCGTCCTCAGCTCGCTCAAGGGGCTTTCCTCTCTGCGTCACTTTGTGGGCAATCATCATCTATGACTAGTGTGGGGAGACTTGATTACTTCAAGTCTCCAGATGCCCATTTTCATTTCTATCTTCTCTCCTTGTTCTAGGTTTGGAATGAGGGGGTTGGTTTTACTCCCGGTGGAACGTAGGTTGTTCATAGAGATAAGGTGCGTGACAACAAATGATTTGAGGAATGGAGAAAAAGGGATAATTTGTATAACTTGCATTCGTTGTAGTAGTATGATTCCTTTGTTGATAAGTGTCAAGTGAGTCAAGCACATGTGTATAACGTAATAAATGAAAACGAGGCATGTTCTGGGTCCTCAGTGTTCAAGCCGAGCAACGTGTACAAGGTCACGTGTTGAGTGGCTCCTTCAAGAAGCTCCACCAAGAAATCAAGTCGTTTAAAGAACAATGAGGTGCAGTTGTGTAAAGACCTAACACTGTTGCAAAGTTGAATGAAAAGTCTCCAGACAATGTTTTGGTTTTGTGACAGTTCCTTCGAACGTTCTTAAGATTGGTTTAATTAGTAAGAATGGAGCACCGGAGATCGGGCAGGTGGCCAAAATGGCCTCGGCCAAGTGCCGTTAGAATTCTGAGTTCGTCACGCGGTGGGCCATGAATCTAAGTACAGAGTTTATGGACTCGTGTTTGTCAGGGACATAATAGCACCCCTACCCTTTTAGCTGTGGCCTCCTTCCACATTAGTAGACATAGGCGAATGACGACTTTAGTACCCGACGATTTAGTGATCAATGTCTCTCTGGTTGTCGAATGGCTTCTAAATTTTTTGCACTGCGTTGTAGCCGTGCCACTTGATAAGATCTTTCATTACTTTTGATGGCATCAATTTTCGAGGATGTCTTTGAAAATGTACTCGGTATCCCCGTCCACTTCAATAGAAGGTGGTGGTGTGACGTCTATGTTAGGGAAGTTTGTACTTGGTTCCTTGTAGTGCTTGAGCTTGCTAACATGGAAAACAAGATGAATTCCCATGCTGTACGGTAAGCAAAGGCATGCGATGAAAGGGATTTGTATTCAATCCATCTCAAATACTCCCAACCAGTGGGATTTGTGCTTCATAGAGTCATGTCCTCAAACTTTGATGTTCGCTAAGCAGAGGAGGACGTCATTGCAAGCATTGAACATGCAATTTTTGTGATGTCGTTTGGCCGCTTACTTCATGGCCACTTTCATTTCTACAAGCATCTGTCATGTTTCTCCCTAAACAATTGAGAGGTTCCTTTGGTGGATGTTGACCGCGGGAGTGTTGTTGTCACTCTATACTTCTGTTGGTGTGGTAAGAAGTTTGTCATCTACCATCTCAAAATGAGTTTTATCGTTTACAATGGGAGTGGTGGAGTTGTGTGCGATGTTGGCGATTAGCAGTTTGGCAGCCAAATCGGTGTTGTGCAACTTGAATAATGAGCGTAGAGACAGCTCGATCATCTGACTGGTCTTCTGTTTTTGCACTTTGATCTAAGGATGGAGCGCCATTCGTATTTGGATCCGACTGTCATAATGCACCATCCATTCGCGACAAAAATGGCTAGTAAAGAGGCCATCTCTATCATTGACGATGGTACGTGGCACGACGTGCAGCCGTACGATATGTTTCAGAAAGAGCTGTGACGTTCCTTTTAGAATGACGGCGGTGGTCGTTGACATGAAGTGTGAAGTTTTAGAGACCTTTTCCACCATGATGAGGATGGTGCCGTAGCCCTCAAGAGTGGTAGAATATACCGTCACAAAGTCCACATTGAGTTGACCCATGTCTCTCTTGAAATAGGAAATGGTTGGAGTAGAATGGGTGCCCTCATGAAATGAGATTGTTACATCTGACAAGCGTCATGCTTTTGGCACAAGGTTGATATGTCAGTGTACATATTATCCCACCAATAGAACCTTGCCAGTTTCTTGAGCGTCTTGTCCTCGAAAAAGCTTCCATGTGGCCTGGTGTAGTGACATTCCTCCCATAACATTATCCATAGCTCCTTGTTTGGTGGTACGAAAACTTGGCAAGTAGATTGTGGTCGCCAGTAAGGGTCATCAAACCAAAGCTTAGGCTTGTCGTACTGTCAAACATCTCCCAATCCTTTGTGAACAGCCTCGCAAGGCATGGGTCTTTTTTCAACGAGCACCGTGTTGACATCGGCCATCATACTTGGTTGTCGATTGAGCATCCATTGGATGATATTGTCTCAGTCAATACTAGATGTCGTAGTCAAACTTGGACTCGTGGAACTTCATCCATCGATATTGGTGACAGCTGAGTTTTGGCAGAGGGGTAAGACATTTGAAGGCATGGTGGTTAGTGTGGATGAAGCAACATCGGCATTCCAAGAAGTACCACCATGTCTTGAACGTGTGTATGAATGCAAGCATTTACTTCTCATGCACCACGTCGTTGAGTACCGGCCCATACTCTTTTCTTGACATATACATGACCGGTTGTTCTCCACCACCATTGTCTCGGATGATAGTGCCTATGATGGCTCAATTAGACGCGTTAGTGGCCATGATGTAGTCCACCGTGGAATCTGCCAGTTGTGAGACCTGCATCAAGGTCAAAGTGTTTCTAAAAGAGTTGAATGCTTCTTGTTTTCTCTCCCCCCAATTCTATCAAGTGGTTTTACAAGTGAAATTGGGGAGATTCGTTGACACTTTGGCGTCTTCTTTTGTGAATCGACCATGTTAGTTGCACAATCCCAAAAATACTTAGACGTCCTGAAGTTTTGTAGGGGTCGGTTTACCAACAACGGACCCAATTGTTTCCAGTCCACACTGATCTATACGCAGCCAAAAACGTGGCCAAAAAACTTGACTGGACGACAACCAAATTTACGCTCCAAGAGTTCTGCAAAATTCTCGTATCCTTGTAATACCTTGATAATGTTTTGTATGTATACAATGTGCTCCTCCGAGGTATGGCTATATACCAAAATGTCGTCAAGATATACAACAACAATGTCATCGAGGTACGGTTGGAATATGGTGTTCATTGTCGCAATTAATGTCGCAAGGGATTTTTGTGATTCCAAATGGCATGACCGTGAACTCGTAGTGTCTGTATCTGGTGTGGAATGTTGTCTCCTTGATGTCCTTGTCAGGTACATGGATCTCATAATGACCGCTGCATAGGTTGATTTTGCTAAACATTTGGGTCCCATGGAGTTGGTCAAAATGGTTGTCTACCCATGGAAGAGGGCAGTGGTTCTGGACGGTGATGTCGTTCAATGCCAGGCAGTCTACGCACATCCACATCTCTCTTACTTTATTTTTCAAACAAATCATAGGTGTTGCAAAAGGTGACGTGTAAGGTCTCATGAACCCTTGATCAAGCAACTTGTCCAACTGCTTCTTGAATTTGGTCAGCTTGTGATCGCTCATTTGATGGGTTTCCTTCATTATTGGTCTGTTTTCTAGCTTTAGGACTATTTGATGTTTCATTTTCTAACACGGGGGAAAATATTGGAGTAGTTCATTGAGAAAACTCCCCTTGAAACTCCTTGACGAGTAGTGCAACTCCTCTAGTACAGGCGCAAACTTCTCAACAATCCAGGCTGATGATGTTGCCTCCGCGGGTGTAACTTCTTCTGTCTCTCTAGTCTACACATGGACTAGCCACGCTTCAGCATTGCATCTTACATATCTCTTGGCCATGTTTGATGATATCGGTTTGTATTTTGTGGCTGCCACAACATCCTCTCCTACTTCCACCCTTGCTATTCTCGAAGCTGTCCTTGTATCGTGTGTCACTAGACCATGGACAGATGTCATTTTCAACCAACGATGTTGGCATAATCTAATCTACTGGTCTGATCTACCTTCAGATTGTGTCAGTAGAAGAATCTCACCTCAGGGTGATTTTGTTTTCGTCCCTTTGGTAAGTTTTCCAAACCATTACTTCGTACAGGTCTCTCATTTGTAGTCAAAGGAGTTCGCAACGTTTGTGGAACTGCAGTCATCCTTCAATAGTTTTTCCTTCAAACACTCTTGGTTTGGTCTACAAAACTAGCTTCTTCACCATGTAATTGCTTAAAAAGTTATGAGAAGCTCCTCCATCCTTTAGTATCCATAAGTCTTGTGAAATTTACAAACCATCGGTAGCACTCATACTAACATCGCCAGTTGGGCGCCCTCGTACCCCTCTTCAAATTCTGCGATCTTAGGAACCCTAATTTGTGGCGATGTGAGCCCCTTAGTCGGCACAACACCTTTCGACCGGAAAGAAGCCTTACCATCTTCTCTTGCCCTTTGCCTTTTCCCAGCTGTTTTTCTTCTTTCGTCATTTCTCCCTATTGGTGGTTTGTTGCTGCCATTTTTTAAATCGTGCAAAAAACGACCAAGCTTCTTGCAGGTCCAACAAAGTTGTTGACTGCAGTGATCAACAACATCAATATCAATTCCAAAACAGGTTCTTTCAATGCAACTTTCCTCCGCCACGATAAGACTTGTGGCTTTCGGGTCACCAACTGTTGGTTACCGCCATCCGAGCGTTGTTGTTAGTGTTGTCAATGCGATTAGCTATTGCGATAATTTGTGAACGGTCATCGTGGATGCCAAAAAATGTGTTTTACTACAGGGATTAATGCTAGAGGCCGTTGCAGTAAAATTATAGTTCATCAGGGGTGAGGTCATTGCAATCTCACAAAGACGCCACCACTTTAGACTGTTGACATAGGTGTTTAACGTTAAATCGTGTGTCAGAAATTTTATTGAGAGACCTGAAGCAAGTGAGGGTAGCGTGCATGGACCACCAACTCAAAGTTGTGCCACGCAAAAATGAGGCCGCGAGGTCAACCCTTTTTGTCGTCGTTGACCCGAGCAGCGGTGAAGAACGCATCCAAACTCGCCAGCCACAATCTGTCCATCGGTCCCCTTGGGTTTGCGGGATCAAATGGCTCGAGAAGTACCGGTTGAATATGGGGCTCACTGGAGAGCTGTGGATTTCTCTAAGTAAGTATTGCTTCATGCAGATGGAAAACCTAAAGCTCCTCATTTACCGCATTGAGTTGTTGAACCAGATGGGTATTGAGGCTCTTGAGTCCTAACAACCTGCAGCATTTGTCTTCATTAGTTTAAGCCTGTCAGTTGGTGTATCCCATCGCACCAGGTGTCGATCCACGGCAGCAACGGAGGGGGGGGATTTGCCAAGCTCAGAGGGTCCATCACTATGCTGGCCATCGGGTTCATCAGTGTCGAGCCATTTTCCGCAAAGGTTATTGCTGATTCTGGCTTGTCTAGAGAGCGTATGTGTTTTTCCTTTTGATCCTCCATCACATGAAGGTTTGCTAGTGACTGCTCCTTGATTGCACTCACTCCATTCACCTTTTTCATAGCAATGTATGCAAGCTTCTGAATGGTGGAGATATACTAGAGATTTTGGCAAGGTTGTTGCCGGGTGATTAATGTGTTGGTTGTCCCTCTAGTGTTGCAATGCTCTAGTATCAAGTGTGACGTTTAGTAGCATGTAGGTGGTTCACACATTTAGAACCAATCATCCCAAATTCATGCACTTCTCGAATTGTGTACACCACATTGAGCCATACACAAGAGATTTCCAGGAAATACACTTCAAGTTGATTCTAAGCAAGGGAATATGATGCACGATGAAATGTACACATAAACCTGTCAAATGTGCACATGTTTTTGTTTTGTTGTTGACAGTTCCAAGAACATTCCGCATGCACTCCTGTATGCAAAAATTTATCCGCAAAGTACCATGAGCCTGTGCACTTCCATATGCAATCACGCTATGCACTTAAATGGCTGTGGGGGGGTGGGGAGAGGATGCGGATCCAAGCCCTCAACCCTCCTCAAGTTGACAAGAGCACGAGGTGAGTGTACGCCGATGTGCACATCAAATACCACACAAGGAAAAGGAAAATGCACACTAGTGCACAAGTCGATCTAATGTTTTCGAACCATCGATGCACCCGGATCGGCTGCCAGCACTTGTCGATAACTCTTATCCAAATAGTAGTACAACAGAGTATGCTTGCTGCAATGTTTTGATCGTGTACCAGTCAACAGACACTAGCCATTTGATCACAAACCTGGATGTTTGCAAATAATCATGCAGTTGTGTACCAGTGAATGAGTAGACTGAATAGCAAGCATCTAAGGGTGTGTTGGCATGGCCCGATTTCTGAAATCAGTCGACTACTTAGAAGGAATCCGAGTATGTACATGGATTTTCACAAATCGCATTCGATGTCTGCGATTACAGGCAAAAGAGAACATGCCAATAGATGTAGAACATCTAGACATGGCTTGGCCAGGACAGATAATCGCAACCTTAGTAATGTGGATGCGGTTGTCCTTGAAGATGTCGCACCAACCACGTCAACAGAATAGAAACAAGTAACAACCCCATGCACAAGTTTGTACGACAGCGTAGGGAACCACCAACAGAGCAAGCAAGAGAGATGGATTGACAACTCGATACGACAGTCATTTCTATATAAAATAAGAGCCCATCGGATGGATTGACAATTGTCACACCACCGGCTGCACTCTGGGATGCGATAGATTGATATCAAACAAAGTTTTCACAAAATCGAGGAGGCTCGAGGAAGTGGATTGCTTGTCAATGTCACGGCAGTTTGCCAGTCAAACTGGAGTTTGACGGCTCGACACACATAACTACCTTCTTCTTTTCACTGAACATCGAGCCTCCCCAGATTGGGCCAATTGGCTGTCTTTCACGTCTGTATAGTCAGCGCCATCACCAAGCGGCAAACTGATTTCTTCATTGACGCTGTAATTGCTATCATCAATGATGTTACGAACGATGTTATGTAGATAGTGAATGGGTAGAAGTTTTGAAGCAAAACACGATTTGGAATTTGGGACACTTTCACAATTCACAATTAGCGGTAAGTGTATTTCGATAAAAAGTGTCAAAATGATCGAACATATATATATACAAGTGACGAGTTACGAATGAAGCATAGCTAGGGTCGATGGGTCGAATGTCGAGCAACGTGTGTAGAGTCGCGTCGTGAGTTCACATTGGAGAAGGTATGCCGAGAAGTCGGGGGTCTTTGAGAATGAACGGTGAAGATGTGCGATGCATCTCCATAAATCCATATTCATCGAAAGTTGCCAAGACGTCAACTGAAAGTTCTTGACATTTGTGTTCATAGGGTCGTGAAAGTGGTAGAAGCTGTCGGAAGGTTGGAGAACATCCACTAAGGGCGAGGCAGTTGTCCAGTTCTCCCTTGGCCATTGGAGTGAATATTGCAGCCCTCCTATCGTAACGGGCTGCTTGTGTAATAAGAGAAACGCCCATTTGAGAAGATCATGGACTCGTGTACGTCTGGTACGTAAGACATTCCCCCTTTTTAGCCACGACGTCCTGACGCGCGTGTAGTTGTGGCCCGGAGATGGCGGTGGTAACCATCAATGAGATGATCGACGTCTTGGAGGTTGTCGTATGGCTCCCAACTATTGTGCACGCCATCATAGTCGTGCCACTTGACATGATATTCCGTCATCTTGCCTTGTTGTCGATGGCCGATGATGTCCTTGATGTACTCCATGTCTTTGTCCACTTGAACAGGAGGTAGTGGAGGGAAATCTTTGCCAGTGAAGTTCTCTTTAGGATCTTGGTAGTTATTGAGTCTGCTTACATGGAACACTAGATGAACTTGCTTAGTGTCGGGGAGTTAGAGTCGCGCACCATAGGGGTATACATGCACTTGATCTCAAACGGTCCCAACCATTGTGGTTTGAGCTTCAAACAATCGGATCCTTGGAGCTTCATGTTCGGCGAGCTTAGGAGGACTCAATCGCCAACGATGAAGATGTTGTCGCCATGTCAGTCAGGTGCTCACTTCATCGCAACTTCTGTCTCAGCGAGAGTTTGCCGTGTTTCCTCCCAGACGGTGGTGAAGTCTCGTTGCTAAACATTGACTGGTGGAATTCCGATTGAACTCTGGAGTCGGTCTGGTGTGGCTGGAAGTTTCCCATACACCCCTTTAAATGGAGTGTCGCCTATTGCAGTGGAAATTACCGAGTTTTATGCGATTTTGACGGTCGCAAGTTTTTTGTTCCCAATCCGTCTCAAGAGGTTTACATAGCGTTTGGAGTAGCTGTTTGAGCGTCTGATTTGTCCGCTCTATTTGACCGCCAGTTTGGGAATGAAACGCCGTCAAAAGTTGAATTCTACTTATGTAGCGACTCATCAGTTTGCACCAAAAACGGCTAGCAAATTTACCATCTCTGTCGCTTGTGATGGTTCTCGATACGTTGTGTACTTGCACAATGTTGTTTAGAAACGGCCGTGCTATTCCTTTGCAGTGGCAGGGGTTGTTGCAAGGATGAGGTGGGACGTTTTATAAAACATTTCGACGACCGCAAGGATGGCATCATATCCCTCGGGTCCGACTTGTCATCCACTAACAAAGTCCATAGAGATGTCTGCCCATGGTTTTGTCGGAACATGGAGCGGCTCTAGTAGTCCAGGTGGCTTTCTGCGACGACATTTTTGTCGCTGACATGTGTCGGAGGTCTTGGCAAAAATTGCAACGTCGGATTGCATCTTTTCCCACCACTATTTTTTTACAAACTTCCTCAACATCTTATCCTCTCCAAAGTTTATAGCTGGACCTACGTCATGGCACTCTTCGAGTAGCATGCGGCGAAGTTCGAAATTTGGGGGAACGACCACTTGGCGAGTGAAATGTCATTGCCAGCAGGGTGCGTCAAATCAAAACTTGGTTTTATCATCTCCGCCGTGCTGATCGTAGCCTCGTACAAACAATCGCTCAAGGTAGAGATCTCACTGTAATTGTAGTGTTGCCACGTCGACCATTAAATCTAGTCGATGGCTGAATGCGTCTGCCACATTGGTTTTTACTAGCCGATACTCAATTTTGTAGTCGAACCTGGACTCAAGGACCTCCATCCATCGGATTTGACATCAGCTTGGATTCAGCTGCGTTGTCAAACATTTCCACGCATGGTGGTTGGTACGCACGACGCATCGGTGAAACTCTAGGTAGCATCGCCACTTTTTGGACGCGTGCACGACCGCCAGCATCTCTTTTTTGTGGACGTTGTGGTTGAATTTTGGTCCTTGTAATTTTGAGACATGTAGGTGACTGGTTGTTTGCCGTTGCCTTGATATTACAAAAGAATTGCGCCAATGGCTCAGTCGGATTCATCCATAGCCATGACATAGTCGTTTGTGGGATGGACCAATTGTTGGGTCGGCGGTGAGGTCAGAGCATCCCGCAAAGCGATAAATGCTTCTTGTTCACTGTCTCTCCACTACCAGTCATTTTTTTTAATTAAGGTCAAAAAGAGGCGCTGATAATGGCGCGTAGTCCCTCGCAAATCACTGGTAGTAATTGCAAAATCAGTGAAAACTTGAACTTCTCGAACGTTGGTCGGCGTCGGCAAATCAGCGACTGCTACCCCTTTTTTCGAATCCATGGTGGCCCGTCCACCGTTGATGACGTGACCCAAAAACTCCGTCAAATGAGGACCGAAGTCGCATTTCAAGAGTTTTCCGAAAATGTCTCTCTTTGTAAAACTTTGAGAACTTTTCAGAGATTTCCATCGTGTTGTATAGGGGTGCAACTATATAGATGTACCACGACAAAATCGTCAAGGTATGGATGGAAAATGCTCATTGCCGCAATCAATGTCAGTTGGGCATTTGCGAGTGCAAACGGCATAACCGTGAACACGAAGTGCCCGTAGGTAGTTTGTTATGCTATTTTCTTGATGTCGACGACTGCCCTGCGGATCCGGTGAGACCTGTTGAGTAATTTGATTCTGTTGAAAACTTGGGCTCCTCGGATTTGGTAGAAAAGTTTGTCGGCTAAAGGGAGAGGGTAGCGGTTCTTGATGGTAGCATTGGTCAACGCCTAATCATCCAGACATATCCGCATCTTGCCAGTTTTCTTTTTCACAAATGGTAATGGTGCGGCGTATGGTGACGTGGATGGGCAAATGAACCCTTGACCGAGCATCTTGTTGAGCTGCTTTTTAAGCTCGGTCAGCTCCTGATTGCTCATCTGATGGGCCCCTTGGTAGGTCTGCTACGCAGATTTAGTTTGATGTGATGGTGGATGTCTTGCTGAGGAGGTATAGATCCGAGAGTTTGACGAGGAAGACGCTCGCAAACTCCTTGATGAGTGGTGCAAATTCTTTGGGTACCATCACTAACTTCGTCAAGGCCGTTGAGGCTGATGAGTTCGATGATGAGTCAGCTGCTACCACTTCCGCTTCTCCCATTGGCTTCAGATGTATAAGTCATGCACAAGCTCCTCCTAAAATATAGTGCTTGGCCATATTGAGTGGTATCGGCAGCACCGGTTGTTGCCTTTTGGTTTCCGTAACTTCCTTTGCTACTTCCACCTCTGCCAGTTCATCAGTAGCGTGTCCGTGACTGGATTGGTTGCCAAATTCGTTGGGGTAGTTCCAACTGCTGTAAAGCCTTCCATGTCAGCATTCGTTGTGGCTTTAGGATTTGTGTGCATTGGCACGTTTTTTCCCCCATCACCAAAGTCGTTGTCGAAGACCCGTTGCTGGTCGCCGATTGAACTTGCTCGCCTTACATCCTAGTCGTGGATTCTGTGAAGTTTTGACGTACAAGATACATTGGTGACTTCTGCGAGGTAGTCCGTCGGATGTGTAAAGCAGTCGGATGCCTCTTCGGTACCGTTGCGCTCTGATACCAAGAGCTACGCCCAATGGAGCATAGGTGGTGAATATGAAAAGGTTGCGAGGCAAAACACAAATTAGAATCTGGAACAATTGAGCAAATTTTAATTAACGGTAAGTGTACTTTGATGACAAGTGTCAAAATGATCGAACATATACATACAAGTGACAAGTTACAAATGAAGCATAGTCGGGGTCGTTGGGTCAAATGTCTGGCGAAACGTGCACATTTGTGTCTTGAGTGGTCGGATTCGAGAAGGTCTGCCGAGAAGTCGGGTTTCTTTCAGAATCATTGGTGAACATGCACGATGTATTTTTATATATTCGGATTTGTCAAGAGTCGTCGAGATGTCAATGGAAAGGCAGTGAAACTTATGTTCGTAGGTTCATGAGAGTGGTTGAAGCTATTAGAAGGTTCAAGAATATCCACTAGGGGCGGGGCAATTGGCCTATTTTCCCTCTACTGTTGGAGTGAAATATCACGGTCCTCGCAATGCAATGAGCTGTTTGTATATTAACAAAAATTCCCATTTGAGAAGATTACATACTCGTATAATTTTGGCACATAACAGACGAGAGGCGGTGAATTTTCGATCGATTTGAGCATTTAGATCGCACGTCTAAATGCATGAAAATCTGAAGAGAGAGGTTTACTCCATGTTTTGAACAAGAGACAGGATAAATACTAAAACTTACGAGACGGTCATCAGGACGGGCCTTCGAGGGAATGTGGGAGTCCATACGGTTCATGGAGCACTTCGAAACCAACTATCCACGAGTGTACTCACGAGTGTCCATGGAAGTTTTCCGAATGAAAGCACACTAGTATATGGTGTTACAGATATTGTGCATGTTTGGTCGTACACCACCTCATACAACCAACACGTGCACTATCGTGTGGCAAGGTGGGGGGAATCAGAAGAAGGAGGGAGGGAAGAAATAGCAAAACATGAACGGATCACTCGTAATCTTAGAAAAATCGATTAGCAAACTGACAACTTGATGTCACGTTCATGTCACTTGTTAAGTACAGTCGTGCTCATTTTTCCTGAAATCGGACAAATGTATGTCATCGTTTGTCACACTTGTTGAAGTCCACAAATTTTGGGATGCAATCTTTAAAGAACCAAGTTCTACAATGAAGTAGCTTCCACAGAAACAATGTTTGTATGAAAACATGAATTGAGTGAATTTCATAGAAAGCTAGATTCACATCACAAAAACTTAAAAACCGTGTGTAAGACGTTCCTTGCGTTTTGAAGAGTTGTTTTTTTGTAAGAAAAATCCTATAGATGGTTTTTTATTGATTTCATCATTTGTAACTACAAGAGTATTCTTCAAAAGGTTACTACAGCATATTGGTACTCCATGCTTAAAGTGTAAAACTATTAAAGATATGAAATTTGCCTCTTATGCACCTGTCCATCGTGAACACCTTCACCTACACCACCCTCAATGTTTCATACACCTCTTCACACGCTTCTGACATACAATTTCACCCCCATCCCCCTACCATCCAACCTTCCACGGTCGTCTTGCTAAGACAAAATAGCAATGTACACTAGTGCACATTTTTGTGTGCAACTACATCATCTAAAAGTACACCTCCACATTCAATCCCCACTTGCATCCGGTGCCCTATGCCTCCCCTTCCACCTACCTCTAGCCTAGCCCATAGGACATCATACACAAGTGTAAATTTCCATCCACACCAAAGTCCACATTTGCTCACCTCCTCATGCTCTCACCACGCACACTTTTGCCTTACCCCCTCCCTCCCTCACGCCTTTCCCACTACTCTTGTTGGGGCCATGCATACACTTGAAAACAAATTCATGTACAACTAACACATCTCAACGTTCACATCCACATCCACTCCCAGCATACATTTTTAACCTACCCCCTCCCTACTTTCCTAGAGTTTTCCATGCAATAGTGTCCAATTCCACACACATCACACTCATACAATCATACACATGCACATTCACTCCCCACCTGCACTATCACCCAACAACCCCCCCACTCCAACATACATCAACTTCAAGCCCAACCCACATGATTCCATACACTAGAGTATGCATATAACCACAAAACACCAAAGTTATCATACACCTCTTGTGCACTCCCCACATCAAATTTCATCTCCTCCCCCCTCCCCTCCATCACATAATCAATCCATCTACCTCTATCTCAACCCATACATTGTTGTCTAGTGTGTTACATCCTAGGACCCTCAAATTTCCCTAGTTTTCTTCATACATACTTCTTCTAGTGTGTAAAACTGCTTTGATAAACTCCCCCTTGGTTCACAAGGATGAGATGCAAGATAGTAAGTGATTTGAGGAAACAATGGATAACTTTTATGTAACAATGATTGCCATTCAATTGTAATGGTCAAGTGAGTTGAGCACATGTATACAGATTTGAGGGTTAGAATGAAGCGTGTGTTGCGTCCTTGGTGCTCGAGTCGAGCAGTGCATGCGAGGTCGCATCGTGAGTGGCTGCTTTAACAGGCTCTTTAGAGAGGTCAAAGGGCCTTGAGAATATTGACGGTGAGTTTTTACAAAGATCTAAAAATGTCAAAAGATGATTAATCCACATCAATATGCTCTGAGCCACATTCTTCGACCTTTTTAGAAAGTGGTGGAAGAAGTCATAACCTTCGATGTAAAAATCTTGAGATCATCGTACAATGGGCTATGAATGCAAGGACCGTGTTCCTACTAACAGAGTTTAGAGACTCGTGTATGTCTGAGAGAAAACACGTATTGCCTTGAACTTGTGTGTTTGCGTAACTGCTTTGTCTTTATATCTCAGAGTTAGTCACTATCAAAGTTGAGTTTTATGTTTGACTTGCTGGCTCCAAGTTTTTGCATGCAAGCTGCGCTAGTAGTTTTTGGCTAGCCTTTCCTTTTTCTCTCACGCGCAACTCTCCCTTGCCCACCCTCTATATCCCTCGAGATTCTCATTCAAGGAGGCAAGGAGGACAGGGCAAGGACGAGGGTTTAAAGCAACAAGTCTCAATCCTTGAGGCCTCACAGTCTATGGGGTCATCATCAAACAACCAGATTAATCACTAGTCAGTAGGTGGTCGGTTGGTAGCTTGTTGGTTACCTGTCCAACCACCAGTTGACCAATTGACCGATAGCCAGCTACCAAACAACCATCGAAGGGCTTGCCGCCGGCCGGCCCTTGCGGTGACAAGGGGTGGTCTTCAACCACCCCTCGCAACCTACCTAGAGGGGGGGTTGGACATTCACTCTCGCTACATTCTTCCCCACTTATTACGAACAATCCCAGCTCATGACCAAGAAGTAGGACTGCAAGATAGTGAGTCGTCAACATCGTGAAGGGAAACAAATTATCATCCCCATTTCTTACCTAGATGATCTTGGTCTCAACCATCACGTCCTTTTTTCTGTCAGAATTGGATACTTCAGCTAATGCTTTTTTCCCTTAAAAGCATGTTATATTTACTATGTTCAATGGGATAACCAATCTCGATGTTCATGGATTTCATCCACAAACAAATTAATCATGGTATTTATCAACATAGTGTATGCTCAGAATCCTTGTATGATGATCATACTCCTTGCATTACAAGTAGGCAAGTCACCGTTCAAGTGCCAATCCGTGTCAACGCGATCAATCACATTAAAATCACATCAAGTAATTCAATGCACCGAACATCTTGTTCCTAGAGTTTGCTTCGTTTGTGTGGTTACATGCAAGGGGTCCATTGACAAAGCTTTCAATACATTCTCCTCCTTGAAATAGCTTGCCAAGAAGTTATGGCTTGCATTAAGAGTTAGGAAATGTCCATCCTTCTGTGAATAATTTCACGCCAAAAAATGAATCTCATGAGTTCATGTTGGGGCCTCTTTTCCAAGTTACAATAAGTCATATTGCTTCCATGTCTTGTCTATTACGTACAATTGGTATTTCCACTGAATAGGGTGATTTCATATTCCTTAGATTGTACACCTAAACAGTGTACTACCCTCATGCTTGAAAAAACTACGAAGAATCACCACTAGATGCCATCGTAGTGACGTCCAAAAAGCCATAGTTTATACATCTGGCAATATGCGTGAAATGAACCACATTCAAAATCATGGGAATCCACATACATCCTCATGACCTTCCAAGTCGTTAGAGTCTACTTCAATAACACAATAGTTGAATGAAGTATTTGTTTGTTGATAAGAACTTTTCCTGGTCAAAACCCCTCTTGCATTATGAAGGCACTAAGAGAAACAATTGCATAAGTTCCATCCATGATCTCTAAACAACTCTGTATTGTTTCAAACAAACAAGTTATGGGCCTTTTTTATGTCAAGAGGGCACAAGTTGTGCCACACAATACTTTTGGCATATTCAAAATTCATCCACGCAAGTGCATAACAACACAAACCATATCACGAGTGTATTATGTCATCATCACATCAAGTGGTTGGATGAATTGGATTGTCCATATATTTTAGTGTGAAATTTAGTTCATGAAGGTTTAGAATTGTTCTTCCAAAACATATAAATGACAGTTTTTGGTCGAAGGCCTTGAACAGTCCAGTTTTAATCAATACTTGGGCAACGCACACTCGACATTCATCATGGATCCAAGTTTTGAGCTTGAAACATTCTGTGATTAGCTCGACCACCAAGATATCAGTGTTCACATTTGATTGGAATAAAAATGTTAGATGATAAGTCGTATGTATAGTTGTAAATGTTGACAACGGCGTCTTCATTGTGTTGTGATCCCAGGTATGTCATACTTGGTTTCAAGAACATACGGGTTTGTCACCGTACCATACAGACTTGTCAATTGAATTGGGTACATCTCGTTCTTCTTTGGTAGGAGCTGTACATGAAATGGGAGTGGGGGCCCTATGAATGCACGTGTATCGTTGATCATAACATCGATGATTACTATAGCCGGCATTGGCCATCGTTTGGCCACAAGCCTCGATGTCGTGACTAGAAGGAGGAGAAGTTTTTCATAACTCATGTAAATGAGTCCGTAAACTCTGCACATCGACACTTTTTCCATTACACTCATGGATCAGTACACCTCAATCTGTTGTTCTTACACCGATTGGCTGAGGGCATTTTGACCACATACCCCAACCTCTAGCGTTCTGATGTGTTTAACCATTTTTTAGAGCTAACAATAAATGTGCCACAAACTATATTCATGCTCTGGTGTTGTTTTATGGAATTCTTGAAAACTATGGAATCTTGTTTTGCTGCATCTAAGTATTCCAAAAATCTAGTTCAATTCTTGGTAGAGCATCCCGAAGGAGCGTATCAAAACGCGGGGTCATACGCGTCGCTAGACTTGAGTGCCCTTGTTCTTTAATTGTAAAAGAGTTTCACAAGTCCAACACTTGTTCTCATATAACATTTACTACTGTTTTCAAGATATCCAGTTTCTCTAAGTCCTTAACATGTCTTCTTCTCCGCACCGTGTCCTTGTGAGCCATCCACGTCTCAGTTGTCGTGACACCTTCTACATGTGAACATTCCAAGTTTTTTTAGGGAAATACTACTGTCTTTGGAAGGAAGGATTTTATGTATTTGGTTTGAAGGAAGGATGCATCATCATCTTGCCAAGATACGAAGCGATTTTCACAGTGCACATTTGTGCCAAATATCATTTTAAAACTATTTATTTGAGATTCCTTGCCGTGGAGAAACAATTTGCACTTTGATCCGTCAGCAATTTTGGCGCAGTTCAAACTCCCGCATGGATCGTTTGTTTGTTTAGTTATGCCATGGATAATGGCAACTTCTTGTGGCAAGAATATCAGAAATGATCAACCATGCATTGACTTGTTTTGTTACAAACTACCTCCACCTTAACACGACCATTTTTTGATGTAAATGGTACATGTCAAGAGAGACAGGGTTCTTACACCGTGGTCAAGACAGAAGGCAAGAATAGCTGCTGAATGTTTTCATCCATTTGTGAATTTGCATTTCAGATTGTCGCATGTACATGAGCTTTTTTTGTGGTGAATCTGGAGTCCATGTAGGTGTCCGAAATGCTCTCCTCATGTAAGGGGATACAATTGTTACAACATAAGCATTCCGACTAAATTTGTGCATTGTTGACGACTCAAATTAATGTTACGTCAAGGCTGCCATTAAGAAAAGCCAGTCAAGAGTACGACTTAAGGACGCACAGTCACATACGAGCCTCTACTTGGCCCAAAAGTTAGGTTGTTGATGGGAACTGATGGAGAGGGCAACTCATCCCTTTAAACAAGGACGACACAATAACACTTTCATCCCACATATACATGAGAACCCAAACTTGTGGATGGGAAGCTATGTCCTTAACTTTGTGTGGACCTCAAGATTTTGATGACGTGCGGTAGAGGGCACTATGGTCACTTGCACCAACATCAAATGTTTCTTTTTTTAGGTTTTGATATGTTCAACCACGTTCTTGAACCTTGATAACATACAAAACCTTGACTTCTAGCTAGATTTTCTCGAAACAACCTCTCACAACATAGTGTTGCAAGTGTTGCTTGACTAAAGAACTCAACACCCAACGTACGCCTCACTATGTTTCTTAATGTTGTGTGCATGCAATTGATATGTCCAAAAGTTTCCATCAAGGTACACGTAATGCTAAACACAAGTCATCCATTTCTCTCAATTATCTAAGCCATCCTAGCTCAAGAGGTCATCCCTATAAACCATTGTTGATTTTCACGTGTTTGCACGATTGAACGACCTAGTAGTTCCGTCGGACATTGACGATCAAAATATTGAAAATCATTCTTAACGTCATGAATCGTTCGTCTTCCCGTGCATTAAGTTGTTACGACAAATAGGAGGGAGAGTGTTTGACTCTTGTCTTACACAAGTCCTTAAACTTAACACACGATTTTCCCCTTATCAGATGGCTCGTTGTGCACTAACCTTTCATATTTGTACGCCACTCTGCCGAGGGCACTTTGGTTATGTGCCCCATTTTGTAGTGTCCTATTCTAAGATTCCCTCGCATGATTGATCAGTTAAACGTCAAGATGCTCAACCGATTTTAAATCGATTGTCAGACACTATGCGGTTGCCTTATTGAAGACATTATAATCTTACTAAGACTTACCTCGATTTCAATTAAACCCCTCGAATTCTTGGTGTAGCTTCTTAAAGCAATCTCGTACGATGATGCGTTGTATAGATTCCTCAACTTCAACACCCAAGATCCTAATTATTCCCCGTTCTTTCTTTTGATAATGTAGATCAGTGCTTGATGGTTTTGAAGCTTTTCATTGATGTACACTTACCTATAATCATGAAGCATCAAGTTGTCCGACCTGTTTGATTGCCGTCTTGCTCTATTATCTATGCGCATTCAACAACTGCATTTTAGAGTGGATCACAGAGTTGTATACGTAGCATGTGGATCACAAGTGACGGGTGATGTGCCATGCCATGTTTAGAATATGTCAGAGTATGGTTGAATAGGATCTGTTTGTGGCTTTTTCCGTTGTGGGTTTCTAGGCAAACATGAGGTTTGTAGTGGTTTGGATGCGATGAACATATTTTGCACGTTTACATATCCAAATGTGTATTGAGGACAACGTTTATGGACAGTTGCTAACGAACACGATCTTAGGTCATGTCGTAAGTTTGACATCAGAGGGCAGGGTCTTTGCAGTCATGTCATGAAGCACAAAGAAGATCTTGATGGATACCACTATATCTGAAATGCTTGTCGGGAAAAGAATATCTTGACGTCTATTCACATATGTATGTAGACAGGAGCAAGCGGGACATCGGTAAAAAGGGTATGCGACAGCCACTTTGTGAGCACTTATACGATCCGGCGAAACTGACGGCATGAGATGATTGGGTTTTATCACGACGCACACCTACCCCTTTCATGCACTGAAACTGGAATGCGGACTGACTGATAGATAGATAGATTATTATGTTTATCGTCGCTACCCCTCCACGGGGAATGGACG
The DNA here is from genome assembly GCA_023375785.1 of Penium margaritaceum. Taxonomy (NCBI): domain Eukaryota; kingdom Viridiplantae; phylum Streptophyta; class Zygnematophyceae; order Desmidiales; family Peniaceae; genus Penium; species Penium margaritaceum. Next base: position 111,128 of record SZWC01003401.1, read on the forward strand.
GTGGCACAGAGCCACACATGACAGTGAGAGTTAGGGGGGACATACACGCACGACAACCATGAAGAGGGGCATGCATGTGCCCACAGTCAAATGTAAGGAAGCATGCAAAGGTCAAAGCAAGCGATGTCCTAGCGAGGTCCTGAAGGGGGGGAGGGACAGTGCACACGAGGTCAATATGGGTGACATGCCAATGGTGGCCAAAGAGGCCTAGTAACGGCATATCACAAGTGCCGAGCTCAGCTGCGCGGCGGCCAGAGGGCTGCTGCATGCTGCGAGCTCGCTCCATATGATTCCACCATTTGATTGATTAGCGGCTGTCAACCTGGGCTGCGGATGCTGAGGATGTGGCGTTGGCGCAGGGGAGGAGGAGCACGGGGTCGATGCGGGTAGCCCAGTGTCTGCTGCAGACTGGGGCTGTTGTGGTAGCTGTAGTAGACTTGGAGCATACCTGCCACACACGACGCCAAGCAAGCCTGGTCCTCGAAGGAGAGGAATTCTTTTAGCGAGAAGCACCGCAAATCGGCTGGGAACAGACAGGGAAACCGACCCCGCACCTCATAAAACACTGGACAATCCCGCACAAAGTGCAATGCCGGGTGAGGAAACTGGGTGGCCAGACAGGCAGAGCAGCAGCGCGACGCTAGAGGGAGGTAGAGCTCATAAGGGAGGCTGGATGTGCGAAGCTGCCAAAGTGCACGCGCGTGAAAGGAGGGAATAGGAAGAGAGAGGTAGGGGGGTAGGCCAGGGGAGCGGGGCACCACAGTCTGGTAAAAGAGGAGAGCCTTGGGGATATCGGTAGTGGGGGTAGTGCTGGCGGTTGGTGGCGCAGGAGGGGTGGCGGCGGGCATTG
>SZWC01003401.1:113969-128969 GCA_023375785.1 Penium margaritaceum
AGAGAGAGAGATAGATAGATATATATAGAGAGAGAGAGAGAGAGAGAGAGAGAGAGAGAGAGAGAGAGAGATGTGAGGAATGGTTATTGGGTTTTGGAGTGGGGAGAGCAACCTGTAGACGTGTTGAGGGTTGAGATTCTCTTTACCTTTGGGGGATGACGTACTCTAAGTTTTGTGTTGAAGGGATCACGATGAGACACTTAGAATGAGATGACATTGAGGCAAGTGAATAGTACAATATGGAAGTGTATTTTGAGTGATAGCTCCTTGCCTTGACCCATATTGTGACACACATGGATGGAAGGGCAGAATGCACATTTGAATTGGAAGATTTGGAACAAGATGAGATATCAAAAGTTATGATGTCATTTAACAAAACTTTACTAAGACATTGACATGTGAAAAATTTGAAAGAGCGGAGTATCACACGTACATGCTCACCATATCTTGAAGGAGATCTTTAACCACAATAATATTCCTTTTCAAGAAATTGTGAAGAAATCCTAACCATCATATTACAAGGAAATGTAAGACGTGTTCTCATGGCTTGTTGTACTTTACGAAACAAGCACTTGCTATGTTCAACATTAGAAAGAGTGAAGTGAGGCAAACAAAGAAGGAATGTCATATTTGTCTCGTTGAATCACCAAAGATGAAAAGAATCGAAAAAGCATGTGATCCCACTTGAAATGTAGGATTTGTTGTTGTCAATAATCTAGATTATTAGTGTGCATCATTGTTTCTAGATCTTTGTGTCGCACTTCTTGTTGTCATGAAAAAGACCAAGGAACAAGAACTTATTAAGGTCCTTATGCTATGGATGGAAATATTAGTAGTGTTTTTTACTTTATCCTATCATTGATTGTCTGATGAAGGATGTAGAATTGAATATGTGTGTAGAACATGGGATGATGGAAAAAAGTATGATGAAATATTATGTTTATAACATTGCTTGAACATAATCTTAACGGAATTTCATCATTTCAAAACAAGAATGAATTTTAGCTGGTCATCAAGGTAATAATTAAACATTTCACTGTACAGCGTGTAGCATACGAGCCATTTTTAGGATTTAAAATGGTGTTTAAATATAGTGCCTAGGTTTTTGCGGTTGAGACCGATGTCAGTATGAGTTGAGGTTGAAGAAAAACTTGGTCTAAAGTCTAGTTCGACTCTAGCCTCAATCCTGCCGATAGGCCGGAATTAAGGCAAGATGACTGCCCCTATGGAAGATCTTTTTTGTCACTCCTCCTCCCCTCTAGTTGACTACTAGAGTCCAATTCCCACATGGATGTGTTACGTGGAACGATAGGGTTTTAGGTTGTCTGTTTAAAAAAATGCCCTATGAAGACTACGTCCATGTGTGGCCTGGTTTGTTTCACCCAAAAGGGTTGAGGCAACCACACACTACTCCTCCTTTGACTAGATTTTGTGAGGGCCTACATTTTGGGTTTAAAATCTAGTCGCAAATCTGTTTGGTGCTGTTCATTGGAACGAGAGCCAAATGAATTCTGTTGTTCATTTGGTTAACTTGAAGAATGACTTCATCTATTGATGAAATGCCTAAGAGAGAAAAAAAATTAACCGACCAACTTTATAGGTACTTGTGTTGTTTTGTTGTTGGAAACGTCCCTCGTTTGGGAAGAGTTGACTCACTCACTCAAGAGCCTAACATGTCTCAAGCCGGACAAAATGAGCACTAGTAGATTATGTAGCATGACATACCAAGCATCACGATAGAAAAAACATGAGTACATGTAGTAGTTTGACAGACCCAACATCACAGAAGGCAACCAAAAAAATTTTAGAGGTCAAATGCTGCTTGATTGGCAAAGTTGCCCCCCCCCCCCTCTCAAGTGTTAACTTCCTTGAGGGGGAAGAGAGGAACAAGCTTCCTTTCACGCCCTCTTCATTGATTCCAACAGTGCAAAGGTGGAGAAGAGGGGAAGCTGCCCCTCTCCCCCACCCTTCTTTGGAGGGCTGTTATCGAGGGGAGGAAAAAGGGCCTTCCCATCTCAACCCCCTCAAAAGGGCCAAATGCCTAAGGGGGAAGCAAGGAGGTGCTCCTCCCTCTCCGTCCCTTATTTTCCATTGAAGGACGATGGCCCATGGGGGAGGCAAAGGGTTGTCTCCCCCTACCCTTCCCTCCTTTGTGAGCTGACGGCCAAATGGGGGGAAGGGGATGAGTTCGCCTCCCTCCACGTGCACTAACAGCGTTGATGGGGAGGAGGAAGGGAGGGAACTCCCTCTCTCCCTATCATTAGCAAAAACAGTTCCACTAATAAGGGAAGGAGCGGACTTCCAATTTTTCCCCTCCTTTTGCACTGAACACATCATGAGGGAGGAGAGAGGGAGTGGAGAGTCTCTCTCCAATCCCTTCCCTCCTTATGCATGACTAACTTGATATAGAGGAGAGAGGGATGCAACCTCTCCCACCCTCCCTCCTTGAGCATCGACGCGGGAGGAGAGAGGAAGGGGATTCCCTTTCTCCCACCTCCCCACCTCCTCTCGTGGGAGGATGGCCCAAGAGGGTGGGGAGGGGAAGTTTGCCCTCTCCTTCCTCATCTGAAAAGGGCCAACGGCTTGAGAAGGGGGTAATTCCCCCCTTCTCCCCCACTCACTGGGGCCGACGGCGTAAGAGGGAGGAGAGGGACAAGCTCCCCTCTTTTTCTCCCCCTCTCACATGGGTGCAAGGCCCAGGATAGAATGGAGGAAGCTTACTTCCTCTCTTCCACTCACGTTTAGAATGTGGACGCGAATACTGGAACTTTGTGGTTGAATTAACAACTTGGCCAAAGATGTGCGAAAGTGGCCCACTCATTCATGGACTACTCTAAAAACACAAGAAGCCTAGATTGATTACTTGAATATGACTTTTTTTTGTGTGAGCGAAGAGTGTGGCATGGAAAAAAACGGAGGTAACATTACCGGCTGAACCTCGTTTTGACAGCCGTTTAAAGTGGCAAGGAGCTTCTTCTAAGCTGCACAGCTCTAAAACCTAAACCCTTAACCTTTAACCCTAAATCTCTCACACACAATCTCAAGATACATTTTTTTCATGGAAAAGGGATAAATTGATTCTTTTCCCCTAGAAGTATCAGGTGAACTACTGAAGATTCCAAGTATCCAAGAAATAAAGGTACTTGATGTACCAAATTCATGTTTAAATATAAAATATCATTAAGTAGAGGAATGTTATGTTAGTTGTTTACAAAAGCGTTCAAAACGGTGAAAATGTTTCTGGTCGATCTCTAATGTGTGTTCATATTGATAATGGGTTTGGCAAAAGAAATGAAAGCTCTTGTTGAGCCCTTCCAAAACTAAAGAACTGACAATTTTCCATGTCGTGGACAAAACTCACTCGGAAACGTGTCAATGAAGGAAATTCTGTACACACTGTGCCAAACGTTTCAGAATTTACCTCAAAATTTGAGATGTTACTTGAGAAAACCAAAAAGGGGTGATTATTGAGAGGCACGACATGGGTCAATGCCAGTAATACATGCTCTAAACATTTTCATGCAAATATTCAGGAAAACAACCACTATGGAAGCGAGTTGCAAAACCACAACAGTGACGTACAATGAGACAACTTCTTGATCTAGATAAGAAAAAAGGGAAGCGTACGCGTTGTGACCACTTGATTACTTACCTACTCGTCACAACAATGCAAAATGTGCAGATAGTACAAAGTAAGTGTTGGCTGCACAGGTACATGGACATGGACCTTCTCATGGAAGTAAATGTCGATTGCATTATGAGTAATTGCTAAAGTGCTGGTTGTAGAAGTTTTCATGGTGTCAGACACACTAGTGAAAACGTGCTAGTTGCAATGGAAATACGGATGCAAAAAGTATATGTGATGATAGTGCAAAATGCACCACACATGGTGTGTAGAGGTCTGACCAAAGCAAAGGCTAGTTAAAAATCCACATCAATACGATTGCCGTAAGGATACAAGGCAAGTCATTTGTGCTTGGATATTGATGAAAGGAGGGAGTAAGTGCTGATCATACTCAACACACAAGATGGTGAAAATCCTTGGAGTAGGGTTGAGCGCAAAAAAATGATGAGTGCCGATTTCCACTTGGAGCATGATTCACATGGGAGATGCAATTGTAGCATTCATGTGAGTACCAACTGCAAAATTCCAAGAATCATTGACACTTGTGTCAAATTCTCCATTGCCATAGACGTCGATGTAATGATTGAAAAACGTTTTGGCTTGCACTTTTCTCATCAGTGTCGAATTTACCACTCATGTTAGTGCTAAACACACTATGGCCATATGTTGTATTTGGGTTATCTATGTTAGTGTTGATGGTGTAACAGATGTTGTACAATGGCGATTGCATAGATAACATGGGTGGGGATCATACTCTTTTGTATCAACTAGTAAGAACTAGCCAATAATTGTTTCTTCATTTTTGCTTGCAATAGTCGACCAAATGAAAGAATATGATCTATGAAAAAAGTGGTTTTATACTCAAGTACATCAAGGGCGTATTCTTTTCAAGTGCCAAAAATACGTCATCCGATGTTTTCAAGGCATCTTGACAAAGCTCAAGATGGTCATATTGCCTAATCCTTCAAATTGAGAACCCATAAACATGGCTAGAAACAATCACAGATGGCTATGTTGAGGAGATGTATGCCAGGATCACGGAACAAAAACACGGTGTTCTTGAATGTCATTGAGAATGACGACAGTTTGAAAGTAGAAACTTTGTTCTATAAATAACAGCTTGGAAACGTACTTTTGAAAGAAGTACAAACCATAATTTATAGATAGATGACATGTGTGCGGGAGTGGAATTCCTCAAGTGTGGACCATGTTAAAGGTGAATGATTTCCTCCATAGATGGAATGTGGTAGAATAGCTTAGCTGAATAGTCACCTATTTGAAGACATGCACGACTTGCATGAGCAGAAGACATGCCAAAAAAAGCCCACTTTTCAACGGATCATGGTATGCAATTCACGCCCGTGTGATTTAGCCTCATGAAATTGGGAACATTGCATGTGTGGAAAACTTTGATAAAATGCAGGAAAAAAAACCCTTTCCACTATTTTTTGGTGCGTTGAGCACAAAATTTAGTTATGGATAAGGTGGACGGAAGAATGATCTTAACGGTTTTGTGAAATTTGAACAAGACTTAAAACAGCTAATTTTTGGATAAAAATAGTGACCAATTAGACGTTAGATCCATTATGTGTGGTACAACAGTCGTACGTCCCATTAGGTTACAATATCCAAAGGTCAACACAATCATTTCATGACTTAGCTTGTCTCATGATTAATTCATGAGATGCTAAATAGACCTGTTTTGTTAGCATACCAACTTCATTTCTAGAGGATTTTCATCGCGCTCTCTGTACAGAGTGTGCGCAAGATGAATTTGTAACTTTTGGAAGTCATGTGCATCATTAATCATGGTTGATATATACACTAGTCCATGATGAATGTGTCAAGGATGAATCTCTCAATCAATTCTCAAAGGTGAGACCATTCATGTTATATCTCGTGGTGAGTGATGGATACAAATTGTGCTACCTGACTGGCACGGAGAATGAAAAGGTACATGTGTGTACTCACAACCCTTTTCAGAAGACGAGGATTACTATTCAAGGGGGTTGTTTATTTGTGAGAGAGAAGCGGAGACGCTTTGGTCGGTCCACAAGAATTTGAGACAACGTATTTTTGTGGTCAAAGATCTAAAGAGTCAATTTCGGCGTATGAAAGGATTCACCAAATGTCAAAAGTGAAAAAAAGGTGAAGGCGACACCTTTAGTTTATCATCAGTCAACGAGTGAAGTTGTCATGGACATTGTATGACCAAAGTATGTGGATTGATGTCTATGACATAAATTAATCTATAGTTTGGTGAAAATCCATTTGTGAGAAGAGAGAGACTTTTATTTTCTACCAATGGTGCTCTAGAGAACTATGATGATCTGAAACTTCTATAATCCAACTACAACATAGGTTGGATCACATTAATGCCTAGGTTTTGTGATCAAAGCTTATTATCATGGAGACAATGTTTTTTTTGATAGCTTGAAGCTAATAGAGCGTTAGCATCTACATCTAGGTTGCTCGACAGACCACACGAGGCATCATCAAAATTGAGGTAAGATAATGACTAGTGTGTCACAAATGGTGATGTGAAGGGACTCTTCAAGATGGGCTTATGATCATGAGGACAATGTAATATCTAATAACTTGAAGCTAATAGAGTGTTAGCGTCTTCATATTGGATGCCCGACGGACCAAACAAGTAATCTTTAAAATAGGGGTAATATGATGACTAGTGTGTAAAAAATTCTGATGTGAAAGGACTATTTTAGATGCCTATTTTTTATCATATTCTCTTGATGTTTTTGGAAGGATCTCAAAGTTCACGCCATCGAGACACAATACACTAGTTGTGTATGTCACACTCTTCAAACATCATGTAGATATATTTTGGTCATACCAAGGTATGGTGTAGCAGCACTCATCATTTTTTTGGAACAAAATCAATCTTCAAGAAGGTTCAGAATGACAACAATGTAGCTTAACCATGCTTCGCTCACATGAAAGGTCATTTTGAAGTGAGTCAATCCCCTTAGCTTTGAAGATAGTTTAATTGATGTACATTGATGAATGCAAGTACTATATGCTTTTGGATAGTGTTGTAGTATAATCCAGGATTGTGGTCGTTTTTCACATGTCTTTGATGTGGAAAGTACCCTCTACAAGTGCCTTGGATACGACTTATGAAAAAAACATGTATTGAGTGAAAGTAACAAATGTACAGAATAGAAGACATTGAAGCATAATCCATCACGGGTTCTTCAATTCATGGGTTCTTCAATGGAACCCTTTGAGGTGATTACATAAGAGTAAATAGATTCAAAAACTAGTTTTTTGAGGATAATTGGATGTGATTCAAAAGTGTTGAATCAAAATCACATGGAATTAAGACATGAAAGGTGTTTTTCCAATTTGTGGATTTTTGGTGAATACCATACGCCAAACAATAGCTTCATGGATTTCGTTAGGATTGGTTATCTTTGTTAATCTCATTTAAAAACGGTGTGCTTTTGCTAGGGATGTGAGCGGCAACGTAGGATACCTATTGCAGATAGAAATGAGGAGATGATGGTTGAATCAAACACCGTTTATGTTGGAGAATTTGGGTGTCTAATGATGGACGTTGAGAACAATTGTGCGTGCCGGACAACTAATGCTGCCTCTTTGAAAGATGAGTGCAATCCTTGAAGGGAAAAACATGTGTGCTCAGCAACCATGTATTTCTACCTTGGTGCCTTCCAACCTTAAGATAAAGCTAGCGTGTGAGTTGCATGGGCTTAGTAGAGTTCTGTTGAATTCAGCCAACGGATCCCGTGGTTGTAGAAGAGGTATTGTACACATATACATGGTCATGAATACGTTGTTGAAGATCAAGATGATTGATGTCCACATCTTGAATAACATGTATTCATAATGTTGCGGGGAGGTACCATCTGAGCAACAACCCATTGAAAGAGTTAATGTCCAAACGGCAAGGGAAATGTTGTTTCGACCTTAACAGTTTTCGTGTAGACGTTCAGTTAATTGGTCACAAGGGCTCTCCTTGCAAAGGGGGAGGAGGGGTCACCACAACAGCTTGTTGAACACGTACCACATGGAATGTGGTATATGATCGTGAAAATTCATCTTATAATGTCTCTTCCAAAACTAGCATGACATTGTTGACAATGTACATCTCAAAAGGCATTGAATATGTTATCGATTCTCACATATGATGATTCTTCAGTGAATACTCACCTACACTAATGAAGAATGAGTCTCATTGAGTATGTCTCATCTTAGAAAGATCCATGGAATCACGTGATTAACACTCTTTGTCGTATGCGAATGACAATAATCACAAAAGCACAAGTGTGTGGTTGATCGTGCGTGAATTTGAGGGAATTGAACTGCGGATGACAAGAGTTCACACATGTGATCTTGTTTGCGATTCTTGTTGCATGGTTTGCATGATGAAGTACACAATGATCAGACATTCGTGAGAAACGATGAACATGGACAGTTTAAAGAAAATGGGGAGGATTATATCATACAAGCCATTTTTAGGATGTTAAGTGTTGTATAAACATAGCTCTTGGGTTTTAGGGGCTTGTGACCGATGTCACAATGAGTTGAGCTCCGAAAGTTAATCTTAGTCTAGAGTTTTGTTTGGGTCTAGTCTGGATTTTTTCCTAAAGATGGAATTAAGGTAAGAGGAGTGACGCGATGGAACATTCATCACGTCACTCCTCCTTCCCTCTAGTTCACCGCTAGAGTTTTATTCTTATGTGGATGTGCCACGTGGAACGACAGGGTTTGAGGTTGTATGTTGATAAAAATTCTTTATGATGACACTATTAATGTATGGTGCAGATTGTTTTAGCCAAAAGGTCCAAGGCGACCATTCACTACCCCTCCTTGGACTACACTTTTTGTTGGCCTATGTTTTGGGTTTAGAAAAGCGTTGTTGAAAGGATGTATTCTTTAAAATTGGAAAATGTCTAGTTCCAAGCATCTTTTTCTGCGTTTAAACATATCATGGCATGCTTTCAAGTTGAGATGAACAATATCATCACATGATGAAGTTTTTGTGGTTAAATGTATGTCAATCTTTATGTGTAGGAAATTTGTTTACCACATTAAAGGCCATTACCATGTGTTACAAATTTTTACTCACGTGATTTACCAAAAATGTTCTAAGAAATGTTTGCATTGAAGAAGCTTGAACACATTTGATGGATATCTAACCACAACACTTACGCTTGTGCCATAAGAATTTTGAAGCAAAGAGAAAAATGTCTTAGCCTGGAAAATTTGCTCTTACTTTAAACTCATGGACTTGTGAAGTATAAAGTTTCTATTTGCTTTACCTTAAATTGTCCACATTCAATTCTCCCATTACATTTGATAACATGACCATGTTGGAATCAATGTGTGATGATATTTTTACAATTGAATGCGGTGCTTCATTTTCAAAGAAGATAAAGGCTGGGTTTAATGATATTCTTTTTGGTTTTGGTTTGGTTTTTATGAAAGATGGCAATTGATTCGGTTGTTGATTGTTGGAATCTTTGTATTACAGATTCCAGAGTAGGAGATATGCTTTTAAGTGTGTTTATTTCAAATGTGGCATTGTTCCTTTGAGGCATAAGCAAGAAAAACAGACTTACTATGTATGATGTTTGCTGAAAAATTCTTTATCAAGGAAAATGTAAATGGAGGGGGGAGTACTCCATAGTGATCATTCTTGCATTCTTACATTGTGATTTCATCATCACCTCATGTGCATCAATCATAGATATGTCACATTGTATTATAGCATTTTGGAGTTACAATGTAAAATTAAAACAAAATCTTCCTTGAATGGCAAAATAATCTCTTTAGTTCAAACCAAATGTATATTGTACCTATTTTCTTAGATTTTGTTTTGTTTGTAAAATATGAGGTATAGTTTAAGGATCATGGAGAAAGGTCTCTATTGTCATATAGAAAAATGGTGTGTGAAAAGATTATCACACTTCACAAAAAGGCATTCATCAAGTTGAAAGTAATCACAAAATCAATTTGTGTTGCTCAATGGAACTATATGAATTATCGAGTTAGTATCTAATAATGAGGCAAGGTTGTCTTTCATTAGTTTCCTATTCATGAAACATGGATAATTTATGCTATTGGAATTCGAAACATAGTTAAAAATAAGATAGAAGAGCGATTTCAAAACCATGAAGCTATTGAATTTCCCACGGTTGTTATTTTGATAAGATATTCTCATGGCACATGATGTATGTGGCCATGATAGGTTTATGTTCATTCATATATAATTTATAAGATGTGTTTATAGAAGATCCATGAAAGTTTTCATGTGTGATGTTGACAACCTTACATGAGGATTTTGTTTGAATTAACAAAAAGAGTCAAACTTGGTACAATAGAGAAGGCAATAAAACATACCTCTGTAGTACAAATTAGCATAGTGGGCAATTTGAATACGTTTATATTTTGTGTCATGACATCCCATATTAGGCAAAGCGTTTGTTGCCAATCATGATACAAGGATTATTTCAACACTTACACCATTCATGAGCTTATTATGTAAGACATTGTCTTGTAAAGAAGGCAAAAATGATGTGAGGATGGAGGAGAGAGGAGGAGACACTTGGCGCGTGGAGTAAGATGGCTCTAGATGTGTTAGAGAGGGATTTTTGAGGGAGTTATCTATAGGGCCATTTGTCACTCACGACTTGTTAAGGGGAGGAGGCTCCCGAGATCTGTGAGGGGGACTACTCTTGAGAGCTGTGAGGGGGGATCAAGATGGGGAGGGACTTATGCAATAGACGCTATCAAGGGGAGTTAAAACACTCTGTGTTGCACACTGTGTTTGCACTCTGTGTGCAAACATAGAGTGCAACCACAAGGCAGCGGTACAATGGGACGTACGTGTTGTAAGAAACTACAACAAGCATGACCCAAGTGGACAAGTGAAGAGTGTAAGGTTAAACTAGGCTTGCTATCACAAAAAGCAGCAAATGTTTGATACATTAACATGAAAGCGCAAGTAAGAGTGGATGCACTAAGCAAAAAGCTTGAGCATCACACCATAGGCTATGAAGCATCATCAGAAGCCTCCTACGTGACCACTACATGGATGGTATGGACAGACAATGGCAATCTTGAGCATGAGGCTAAGGATATAACAACGTTGTGCGTTGGTAGAGGCATCCCTCTAGGAGAACCCCTTCAGAATCACTTGGATGAAGCATCGAACTAGAAAGGCCTCGGCAGGAAGCATCCATCAAGAAGTTTCACATGTAGTGTCACCCTGCCAGAAGCTCTCCAACGGAAGAAGAGGACCGAAGCACTGCACAAAAAGCACCCATATAGAAGCAACCTTTCAGAAGCACCTAGCCAAAAGAATGCTGTCTGCACACCCCTATAGGAGTGCCACTTTGCTAACGTGGGTGGCAAGGGCAAGAATCAAAGATTTCATCCGCAGCACTTAGAGGCACATGACAATTAAAATACAAAAACGATAGGAGAGGGGGTAAAGAGGGAAGAGAAGGGAAAGGAGAAAGGATGGAGACTTATGGGATACACCAGGCCAGCGTCGAAGGACATCAGATGTGGAAGAATGTGTAAGAGACGTGCACATGGAGGGGAGAAGCTCATAGCAGTGGNTAACGTGGGTGGCAAGGGCAAGAATCAAAGATTTCATCCGCAGCACTTAGAGGCACATGACAATTAAAATACAAAAACGATAGGAGAGGGGGTAAAGAGGGAAGAGAAGGGAAAGGAGAAAGGATGGAGACTTATGGGATACACCAGGCCAGCGTCGAAGGACATCAGATGTGGAAGAATGTGTAAGAGACGTGCACATGGAGGGGAGAAGCTCATAGCAGTGGAAGGAGTAGGGATTCAGCATATGAGCAGTCATCGAGTAGAGGACCAAACAACTGAGGGAAGAGGAGTGGAGAGAAAGAAAAGAGGAAGTCTGAGTCTAACAGCGGAAGTGTGCAAAGACCGATAGAAGCGGCACTCAAAGTGGAGGCAAGCTGTTGGAGAGCCTTCCTGAGAATTTCGCGAGATGAATCTAAGCAAAGATGAACTTGAGAGAGACGTTTGTGGTCGCGACAACTTCGTGTTCTTAATTGTTCTCAACATTAATGTCCTTGGTTTGATGATGAAGTGCTTCAATGTTGCGAGCAATGGCAAACCCACTCTCACTCTCTCTTTGGAGAGGCACAACTAGAGTGGGAAGACAATGCTTAGCAAGATTGCAACAAAGCCACACCGCCTTGACAAAGCACCACCAAGGGCCATGTACTTAGCCTCTGAAGTGCAAGGAGCAACACAATCTTGCTTTTCGCTGCGCCAAAAGAGAGTAGCAAGGCTGAAGAGGAAGAGTATGCCCTTTGCGGTTGCAAATGATCCAATTGCAAGCATTGTCACTATTGACGTAGCTCTCTAGCAAAGGCACAAACAACTTGACTTGGAAAACAAGGCTAACACATGCCGACCCCAAGACATAGCAAAAGACACACAAAACAGATTGGAGCTGAGCTGTGCGAGGCTCGCGAGCATACTAGGCCAAATAATTCATTGCACAAGCGATGTCCATGCGAGTGGTGCTTGATGGGTATGTGAGTGTGCGAATGATTGACAGAAACGTGACGGCATAATCTACGCACCGGAGGTCGTGTCGTGGGCCACAAGAAGGGAAAGGTGGGTAGATGGTGGCATGGGAAAGGAGGCAACCAGGAAGGGGCGAGAGAGATCGACAACCAAAGAAACCGGTTTGCAAGGGTTTGGACATAACGGTTTTGATGAGCCTACAGAAAATTGGGGAGGCGCTGGATCTGCATCCCCAAGAACATGGACACAAGGACAAGGTTCTTCATGTTGTATGCTAAGGAGAAAAGAGTTTTTTGCTTAAATATCGTGTAGGGGGAAAAAGTGATGTGGAGATCCTCCACATAAACTAGAACAAGGGCGAGCATGAACTTTGTACCACAAAAAAAGAGGGAGGGGTCAGACTACCTAAGACGGAAACAGCCATGGTCAAGTGTAGATGAGAGTACCTTGTTCCAACAACAAGGATATGGGGAAAGATGGTAGAGCGTGCAATGGAGGGGGCATACGTCTCTGGTACCATTACTAAAGCCAAGAGGCTAGACCATGTACAAATCCTCTTGAAGATGATTGTGGAAAAATGCGTTATTCAAGTCCATCTGGTCAAGCTCCCACCGAAAGTGAGTCGTATAAAAGATGACGATGCAGCATGTCATAAACCGGTCAACAGGGGCATAGGTTGCCGTGAAGTCGAGACTGGGGATATCGGAGTAGCCTTTGGTGGAGAGGCAAAATGTTTACCGGTGGAGGGCATCGGAGGCAGCAATATTCTTATGCAAAACTCTCTTAGCCCTGATCGTCGTGCAACCGGGAGGATGTTCAGCTAGTACTTGCACACCATGGTCTCCGTGAGCGGTAAGCTGTGCAACACTAGCCGCATGCAAGGTAGTAGTTTTATGGCGAGTAAGACCATCGGCCCGAGGGATGGAATCGGTTTTGTTAAGGGGAGAGGGAGAGGAAGAGCCAGGGAAGACAGAAGTGATTACAAAGGCACGCGGAGCAGATGCTAGCGCACTGACAAAATGATGGTTAGACAGGCATTGAGCGCATGGCAAAACTATAGTTTGAAAAAGTGGCAATCATTGCCATGCTCGAGATGAAAGGTGCGAGGGCACCCAGGGCAAGAGAAAGGGAAAAGAATAACGAAGGAAGGAAGAGATGAGGAGGAAAGAGGGAAAGCGGAGACCACCGTAGAGGAGGCAAAGAGGGCGGGGATTGGTGGAGTGGTAGGCTAAGGGGTGGCCAAAGGGGGAGCAAGGAGGAGCAAGAGAGACGAGCAAGGGAGAAATGGGTCATGGTACGATAATGTGCGGAAGCGGAGAAGGGATGGAAGATGAGGAGGAAAGGGATGGGAGAAAGGGGAAAGGGGGAAAAGGTACTATGGAGACTTGGGAGGGAGAGGGAGGGGACACCATATGGACTTGTGTCATGGAAGAGATTAGGGAGGGATCGATCGAAGGGGAAAAAGAGATAAATAATGAGGAGGAAGGGAGAGGGACAGTGAGAAGAGGGAAAGAGGCACAGAGAAGAGCGCGAGTGGTGCAATCGCGGGTGTTGGAAGACATAGGTGGGGAGGGAAGAGGGGTGTCCACGGCAGAATGAGGAAGCGAGGATGCAAGGATAGTTGGAGGGATTTAAGTGCGGTAAGGGAGAGAGGAGGAGGGGGAGGAGAGACGAAAGGATAAGCCGAAGCAGCATGTATGCCATCTATGAGTGGGGACAAGAAGGAACACCGATAAGTGAATTCGGTCTGGGGACGGGGGGTTGGGGGGAACCTACCGGTGGAGGATATGGGCAAACAAAGGGAGTGGGCATCAAAGGGGACCAGCATTAAGAATGGGGAAGGGGGGAAGGTTCTCACGAGAGAGGACATCAATAAGAGGAGGAAGGGGGAGGGGTGGGTGGAGGAGATGGAAATGAGTGAGGAGTGCGGAGATGGAGTCAGCGCGACAAGGACGTGATCTTCAACAAATTTTACTAGAAAGGAAACCCGTGAGGGGGTGTCCTCCGGAACATCCTCAATGTAGAGGAGAACAAGATCTTCATTCCGAGTTGGAGAAGTCACATGGGGGGAGCCCAAAAACAAGGCCACGGTCAAAGCAAGGGGGGCTATGGGGGAAAGGAAGGTAGGTCGAGAGGAGAGACGAGAGACGACATAGAAGATGAAAAGAGGGGATGGAGGGGAGAGATAAACAATAGACCTCTACAATAGTGAGAGAAGGGTAAGGGAGGGGGTGAGAAGATGGAAGTGGGGGGGAGAGAGCTGGCAGAGAGGGGGAAGGTGGGACGTGACGTGAGGTAGAGGGTTAAGGATCAGGGGGAGAGAAGGGGAGCCATAAGAGGGACTCCTTGTGGAGATGAGGATGGTCGTGGGAGGAAAGGAAGGAGCCACAAGACGAGACAGTAGGACAGCCAAAGAGGGAAGGGAGAAAGTGGGAATGGGGGGAAAGTTGTGAGAGGTTGGCGGCTAAATCAGGCATAAGAGAAGGGTTAGAAGGGGAGGTGGCCCAATGTAGAGGAGACAAAGAGGGGATCCCTGAGGGAGGTGTGAAAGGGGAAAGGGCACTGGTAACCACAAGACCATTGGAGGTTAAGGTTCCTGAGAGAGGTTAGGAGAGGAAGAATACGATCAGCATGTAGGGCGTTGTAAGTTATCTATTAAGAATATCAAGCGTGAGAGGACTCGATGAGTCCATGGTGGACTGGGTCTTAAAACCAATATGCACAAGAATGGGGCATAACCCCAAGGTTGACGTAGACACGATGAGGCGGATTGAACTTGCAAGACCAAGAAAGGGGATCAAGGTAAAGTGTAGCCA
>SZWC01003401.1:133969-143679 GCA_023375785.1 Penium margaritaceum
GTCACCACAATTCGCGGTATTCCCTGATGTTGATTCTACCCGAACGCTTCGCACACGGAAATTCAACGTTACATTCTTCCGAAAAGCACGTCAATCTAACCAAAGGTTGCAAAGAAAAACAAACTCAGTTACATGATTTTTGTGCTGACATTGACGTCTGCCGCAAGCTGGTTCGCATTGTTGCAGCAGCAGCCTGCCGTAGGAAAAAATGGAAAGGTAGGCCGCTATTTCTATGGAAGACCTGCCATTTGCGGAAGATCTGCGCTTTCGGGCGATAAGCTATCAAGATTATACTTTGCCGCATTCGCCTTGTCTGCACTACTGGAGGAAGGCAAGCTTGGACCATGCCCATAGCTCCAAACTGCGACACGTATCAAACAACCGACAAAATTTCTAATTTTATTCGCATTTGAGTACTTCAGGTGGAAAACTCGAAGGACAAATGAATTGGACAAAAGGTACGCCGCCCAGCTCTTCAAATTCATTCACTCGGACAGGTCTTCCACCTCCCATGCGGCCGCCTTTTAGACGCAGCCGGATCTGCGACCCACATGTAAGGGATATAGGAAAGTTCTTGAAACTCTCTTTCTCATTTACCAAGCATCATGAAATGACAGGACTCCTCGTCATACAACTTACAACATGGATCCAGATATGATTCCTCGTTGAAGCTACATGATGAAGAGATAGTAAATGTGTTTTACCCCCTTAACTCACTCTTTGCTCTTGATTCAACAAACATGAATCGTGCATCATTATCTAATATTCATTGACCGTACACATTTCTAACACCCATTGTTGAAGTATGTTTCTGTTTTCCATATACGCGTTCATGTGTGAAACATCTTGCCGTGAATACAATAACGGCTAGAAAACGACCACTCAAAGTTTTAAAAACTTGCTCGACACCTACGCTCGACATGTATAGCATCTACAAATGCTCTCCACAAATATTAGTCCCTTGCTTCTCCTTTGCTAAAAGACAATACAAACGCTAGAGAAGAAGAATTGTTTCTAAAAGTACAACTACACATACATCAAGAAAACAATATTTTTGACTACCATTTCTTAATTCAAAGTAAAAAAACATGTAAGATAACTATGTGGAATCAATAAAAGTTCAATTGAAAAGGAAGACCCCATTTCGATTATTACTTACTTGAGAACAACCATGGCATAAGGACACAAGCAAAGTGTGCTACCGTACTCATCTTTGATTTTGTAGAATTAGGGAATTTTAAGGTTGCATCTAAGAATCGTTAACCACAACAATCATTTTATTGTAGATTGCAACAAACAGACTACGGTTCATTTCTACTTTGATTCCAATAACTAATCAACCTTGTTTTCTAGCTCAAAGGATGCCCATTCAAAGTTGCGCTCGCTAAACAACGATGTTTTTGGTCGGTCAACGGCTTGAGTACGAGCGCCAACTAACACGCAAGGTCCATTTTCATGTAGCTTTTGTGGTGGTGTACGTTGGTGACCCAAGAGACGTGCAAAAACGAGTTCTTCAACAGTAGTGCTTGAATCAAGGTAGCATGGTTTCGCCATGGATTCTCAAATCAGTATGAGATGTAAGAATCCAAATTTTCAAACCACACTAGTGACCCCCTTCTGCCAACATGTCTTGCCTGACCAAAAATTTCCCTCGAGTGTCATCTGAGGAGCATTATCCCCATGTCAAGAAGGCTCTAAATGGACCCCGTCCAGTTGTTACCTCAAAACGCAGTCCCAAACTTTCATCCAAGCCATCTCTCATCTTGGCACCCTCGATCTCAACTACACCAACAACAGTTCGATCAAGCCCCATTTCCGATGATCTGCCATTCGATGAGACACCAACTGAGGAGCGCCTACCCGATAGATGTGCCCTTGTTTCAATGTATTACGAAAGCAATGATGATGATGCCTACATTACAAAAAGTTGAGGAGATTGCATGAACACTGCAAACATCGCTCACGCTTCTCATGTTGACGCTAAAAAATCTGTTATTGCTGATCCCAACGAGGATCTACGTACCAAAGAAATACAATGATGGAAGCTCTCATTCCTACTATCAGTTGAGGACATGATGGCACACCAAACTACTATAAAAGAAATTGTGGCTGCCCTCATGAAGATGAAGTAGCAATTGAGAATGTAGACACCAACACAAGCGTGCTTGCATTTCCACCCACACTAGGAGATGCCGTTGCATGCTGAAAATGGGGCCCTAACATGGACTAGCTCGGCCTTGGGTATATGTCCACCATCCATGCGGCGTTGTCAAAGTACAAGGACATCATCAGCGAGGCTCTGACATGGCTTTACATGAACTAATGCACCGCATTTGGTCCATCCATCTACGAGTGAATTTTGTACTCCATAATGAAAGGATGGTACATGCGCTAGGTCATCATCCTCTTGGCAACAAGCATGAAGGGTGCCTTGTTACCGTGCCAAGTCATATGGACTAGTAAAACAACAACATTCCACCTACAAAGCGACAATACTGACATCAACCGCCCTTACGACGCATGCCATGTCGCGCATACGATCGACCATTAGATGTTGGTTGAAACGTCCAAGCAGCGCTTATCCTTAGTCTTTGAGATGAATTTCATTTGCATATGGTAGAAGAAGAGCATGGACCAAACGATTCCCATGCTATTCCTCATCTTGCATGCATGACGCCTCGCGCTAGTGAAGATTTTAAAGCAAGGGTGCGTGGGTTATCCTGTAGTAAACTTGGGGCGCATGCACAAGCAAGTTGTAGTACATGGACGTTGGGTTAGAAAAGGCGTTCAAGCCTAAGATTTCCGATCCGTGCTCTTTGTTGGTTGGAAAGAAGTTGTCTGCAAGTCCATAGATGGACGTCTATATGAGGCAGGTGAAGGATGCATATGTTTGGTGGATATCGGAAGCATGGGCGCACATCCATAGCAAATCAAACATGGCGCATGCTGTATGGTGCAAAGTTAGATGGGAGCGATTCTACAACATAGGTCTATAACATGAAGCTGGTGACGAGTAACTCACCTTCATGTTGAATTTGACATGGCAGGCTATGAGCCTAAAGATGTGGATGGGTGACATCATGTGAAAGTTATGATGAAACCGATGTTATGTCTTCCGTCTTGTCACTCCAAAACTTGCAATTGCTTGTTTTCTCACTAATACATTCCCCCTCTCTCCCTCCTCCTTAGAACCTTTGCTCAGGTTCAAGCAACGTTGATGAGTTGCAATTGATGAAACACATGTACATCCATGCTAAAAAATGTAAACACTCTAAATGACACCCAACACGTCATCTCTTACATATGCGATTGATTAATTTGACCGTTTGTTTTCATGAATTTGAAACACTTTATTCCAAAAACTACTTTTAGTCAAGTACATGAATTCATAGAATAGAAAATCTAATGTCAAAATCAATAATGAGTCTAATATCTCGCCACATTGATAAAAGGTATTAGTTTCCTCTTTTATATGAATTTAGAAGACTAATTCTTAGGATTAATAAGGGAAATCTCATAGAAGGAATAAAAATGGTTATGTTGATGAGGAAAAAAAAGAGATTTATGCCATTTATTCTTAAGAAAAGGAGATTCCACACTTTACTTTTGAAATGGGGAAAATGCATACTACTTGGTTGAAGGCAAATTAGAGGATGCTGCTATAAAATCTAAAATATGGGAAGTTTCACTTGTTTTCGTAAATCAATCATGTAACTAAACTAAGCAATGGAAATTGAATTCAAAGTTTTTTAAACAAATTCTAAACATCTTGTGGCAGAAGTGATTTGTTTAAATTTTATACCTTATCTTTTGTTGACTCAGAATGTTACGTCTACACATTCATGTAATTTAATGGAAGATGATAAGATTAAACTAATGCAATAAGGAAAGATTTTAATTTATTTTATGAAAAATTTATTAGTCAATTCATGTTTCCGTGGTGAATGGCCTCATTTTAAATTAAGTTGGGAATGACCCTTCCAAAATTATTCATCATGGAAAATTTGTCTTCTCGGGCCGAATGATATTGAATTTCAACTTGGAGGTGTTTTACTTCGTATAACCCAGCCCCATAAACATGGTGACTTTTACTTCTACTTATCTTTTTCATCATTTTAAGAGCATGTCATCAAAAGCGGGTACATCATTGGTAAACCATACGTACACATGGTTTCTCAACTGATGGAGTGCTAAGCATATCAAATTTGACAAGTCATGCCTTGAAACCACATAACATTTATCAAATGTAGAATGGCTAAGAAGAAGAAAGTGCAAAGCATTGAGATAGAATTTATTCCATGCAGGTACTAAGGTTCTCTAGTCAAGTTTGGTGATGCAGCTAAAATGTTTGATTAAGTAAAGTTACTTTCTCTCACTACAACTTTCATGAAAATTCGTGTACACATCATTAGGATTCGATCACATGCTGATTTAATCAGGTGTGAGGATGAGGAATATGTTGAAGAATATCTGCGTCCACATTGTGTGATGAAGCTAGACTTTAGTGCAATGGATTCAAGTGTGTTGCAGTTTTCTTTCAAGGTGCAAGTGTTTTTAAAATCTTTAGTGTAGACTTTTATTGGGTAAAAAATGCATTGTCCCCATCTATGACTAGGTACTTCTTGCAACACATAAGATGCTATGAGCAATAGTATTCACATCAAAGACAATGGTGGTAGAACAGATTGAAACCTTGTACGGATTGCAATCGAGTGAAGCCACATTGCCAGATGTCTGCTCTTTTCTTCATTATTGATGTAATACAAAACTGTAGTTGGTTCAGATGGACATATGGGGCTACCATCCACGCACTAAACAAGTCAAGATAATCACCGTGTTTCCATGTTTTGCAAAGATGCAACCAAATGTGTGTGGATGTAGCCTTACACACATTAGATGAACATTATAAACTGTTATTGAATTGACAAGCAATGGGAAATTGGTAATAAAATTCAAGTTAATGTGTTTAACTTAAATACGCTAGCAAACAATTAAACATTATTTGTTTTCTCAACCCGATGTCTTATGGATTTTGTAAGAATTCTCAACTAGTGACATGCGATTGCCATAAGGCAGACATTAGTGGTAAGAATGCAAAAGGTCAGCAAAACTAAAACCAATTGTACTGTTTAGTGAATTTGACAATGGTTCATGGTGGTATCATTGAATGCATTGTTCTGAATAGATATGCAACTTGCAACACTTCCCTATGTGATAAAATTTCAAGTATAACATAGTGCTAAGTGTTTTATGACATGTTTTAGGTTGTTCTGATTGAAGGTAATGTTGTACATGTGTATGCACATTAGAAGAAGCAAAAAGAAAGACCATCATGGTGATTTTTCATTGGATAATGTATTTTTATGAAGGGTTGGTAGTTTTAACTTTTGGACCCATAGAAGATAACAACTAGATATGATGAGACTCCATTCTAGATGTAATGAGACAAATTTGGGCACATGCAATAAGATGAACATTTAGACATGTTTTAATAAACATTCTATTGAACATAACACACTTAGCCCTATTGACCTTGAGACCTCTGTTACTCAATCATCATCATTTCTTGGTTCTTAAGTTCTTACCAAAGTGTCCAAGTGAAAACTATAGTAGATTTTGCAATGAATAGATTTAAAAGATGATGAATTCAATTTCCTCGTTGGTGGATGACGTATTATTTCTTGGAGGATAGATCACATTGAATATGGTGGGTCTAAGAAGACCCTTCCTTAGATAGCCATGACTGTTTGGGAAGAGATTTCCCATAATCGAATGCTTGATAATTTTGTTTTGTGTACAATTGTCTTGTTATGGTTATTCTTCCTTATACCTTATAATTTTCATTATTTGTGAAGAGAGTTTGATTCTTGTTTTCACTATCCATTTTCTTAAGATATCACATGCAATTTCATTGAGCTCGAAGATCTTTTACAAGAAGTAAGGAGCTCATAATTAAATTCCAAAACCTTATCTTTTGCTTTGAAATCTTTGTCAATGCATGCTTGCTCCCGTACAACATTCATCACGTGCTTATGCAAAGGCACAGTCATTTGCACATGCAATTAAGCATACACAGATTCATATATGTTTTCTTGTACATCATTTACACGTCCTTTAATATGCTTGAGTATAATTTCACTATACTTAACAAATGGCTCTTCAATTTTATTTGTAATATTATGACACTTAAGGTTGAAACCCTTAATGAATAACACCAAACTTTCAATTTCTCCCAAGCAAATGTAAATGATAGATCAACAATATGCGTACTTTTTTCCTCTCTATTACGCATATAGATGTTTCATTTTTGAAAACTAGATTACTCTGTGATAACTCAAACTAGACTTACACATAGGAGTACAGAATCATTCATGCTGCTAACATTATGTCATGTAATGTTTTTGAAAGGCATTTACACATGGCTAAAATGATAAAATGGTCGGATGAACCAAAATATACATTCATGATTAAAATTTTGTAATCATTAATTCTTTTGCAAGGAGTGCATCGTTCATAGGTACACCAAAACTAGTTAGGTACTGTAATGCATTAGGAAGGTTTTAGCTCAACACACTTATGTCCCGGTTGAATATGGATATAAAAGAGAAGTGTTGAACTAGAAAAATTCATTATTTGAATGTTCTTGGTTAATGATGGCTTTGCATGGCTATGCATCATATATGTGGACTGAGGAGGTATACCTTGTTGAGGAGGTTTTTTATTGATGGAGGGAAAATGATGCTTTTATCTATCCACTTTTCATAGAGTTAATGTGTCAAAACTTCATTGAAGAACCCATTTGAATCACTTTCCCTAGATCCATGTGTGAAGAGATGTCCAGATTTGACGGTAAATTATCATTTTTGAAATAATTAGTTTTATTAATCACTTTTTAAGGGTTTAAAAATTTTAAATGATGCAATAATGAGGGGTTATAATGAAAGTTGTGCCTCTTGATGAGGATGGATTACCTTCATGTTATCTACAAGATAAATTTAAATGTAAGCTGTGAGAAAAGGGTCGTTATTCCATTATTGTTTTTACTTATCCTCTTCACCAATGTGATTTTCACCTTTCGTGACCTCCTTGATTTTCATTCAAATATTCATCTTCTTAGTTTCTCTTGAACATTAATGATAGAAAGCAACTTCTTAGTGTTCCTTTGATTTCCATTAGATAGAATTAACCTCCTCAATTCTGAATTTTTTGGTTCAATATAACCACATTAGTACAAGATGATGATGTCGTTGTAATGGCAAAGTAGGTTTGATCAAGGGGCACTGTTCATTAAGATACACAACCTACAAGGGCATGTGCTTATCGATGTGTACTC
Organism: Penium margaritaceum; assembly: GCA_023375785.1. Classification (NCBI taxonomy): domain Eukaryota; kingdom Viridiplantae; phylum Streptophyta; class Zygnematophyceae; order Desmidiales; family Peniaceae; genus Penium; species Penium margaritaceum. The sequence goes on from SZWC01003401.1 coordinate 141,303, forward strand.
TACCGTATAGTCATAGATTATTGACTAGATAAATTTCTTGAAAAACAAGTCCTAAGGCATCTAATGTGCTGTTTTGTGGCTCTGCAAGTCATCCCATCCTGGCCCGTCCTGGATGTTGTAGATCTCAGCAGTCTAGTGCGTAGTTTATTTATAAAAAGTTTTTCACCGGGCACGAGGCACTATGGCCACGGCCAACCTTACGCTGGCGAACCAGCTTATCGGTCGGGGACTGGGCGTAACCCCCCTCTCCCTGCGAGGCAAGCGGTAGTTAACAGGGTCGACCCCCTGACGTCAGGGTTGGCTGCGTGTTTGAGTACCCATTCTATGACCGGTGTGCTACCCCGCGGGTAGATCGTAGTTCAATTAGATTGGATGGTTAGCACTGGTTGAGTAAGGTCGGGTCGTAGGCTGGTGGAATATCGTGCAAGTCGAAGGCATTGTGGAAAGTCGCTTGTGGAATCGACTTGCGCGTGGTTTTCGTTGTTCAGTAGGCTGTCACAAAAATCTTTCTGCTTACAGTGCATGCTGGTTGGCAGCTTCCGAGGTCGGCCGAATATTTTTTTGACCATTCAGATATGGGGTCCCCCTGAGTTGGCGAACACATTTGGAGACGCTCCCCAAGGAAACGGCGTTCCAGGCTAGCAGTGTCCGTGTCTGTGTCCAGCCTGGTTTCGGCCTCTTCTCGTCAAAAAGTCAGACCAGCGTGGAGCACTTCTTGACCGCAAACCGTTCAAGCCTCGCCGGTTGAAAAGCCTACATCGGAAAAGGGATGTGCCCGGCTCCACTCCGATCGTAGGTCTTGCCTGCCAACGCATCACTACACATTTGTGAAACGGCTCCCTCGATGACATCAGGACTGATGCCTCTGTGACTGTGCTATCAATTGTTATTTTGATTTTGAATAATGTGGACGGTGTGGATGCTGGAATGAAGATCGATGGACTTTAGTTCTGACCTGTTTCCTGACCTGTCGTATCTTCCCCTCAGAGTTGGCATGTCGGCATGTCCGGAAGCTACGTCAGCAAACATCACGGAATGGAATCGACAAGAAAAAGTTTTTCTAGATCCAAGGAGGCATATACCTTAGAGTTTGGAGTTGAATCCTCCTCTAGTTCGAACATCGCACGGTCCTGCATGAGGTTGCTCTCCTGTAGGTCTCTGTGTTTGTCTCGCGAACGGTCACGATGGTGCGGGGCAAGTCGGAGCTCCGGACGATGTGAACATGACGAATGCAGGACAGATGCCACGTGGAAGCCGTATCGATCGTGCTATCCACAGAGGAATGCGACCATTTCGATAAGTGGAACGAGGAGGCTGTTGGATTGCGCTTCATCAGAGCTAGAAGAGGCACGTTCAAACGATACTCGAAGATGAACGTTTTGTACGGGCACTGAAAGTCAATAAGAGGCTTCGGACCCTTCTAAATCCTTCCTATCCGCACTGGAAGACGGGGTGGTGTGTAAAGTCGAAGGTGCATGAATGGTGTCATTTGTCTCTAATCGACCGGTCCCAGGCACGCGGTGTTCTCTCTCTCTCCAGCAAGCAACCGTTACAGGTGCCAGGGCGTCGGGGCGTCACATGTCCATGGATGGGATCAGCACGTTCTGATGCAGGACAAGGAAACTTCCGCGTATTTTACCGATTTACTGCTGTAGTGTCAAAGGCTTGACTATGCGACGCCAGCAGTTGGCAGCTATGAGTGCCTTTAGTGGTGCCATGAATGCCACCTCACAACAACTAGATCGGTTTTGGGAGGGAGGAAGGGTAGTCGAGACTTGCTATGCTTGCGGATCACATGTACCTTACGCGCTGCGTCTCGTCAAACGTCGAATCACGCTTCCTCTAACGCTAACTGATCGAATTTCAACGGTCCGATGGCACGCGCATCAGTAGAAATCGGCCTTAGATCTCCGCCCTCTAGATTTTTTGGACTTTGTGGTGCTGGTTTCGTCGAGTCGTCAGCTCTGCAGCTTGGACTCAAGGGGAGTGGCGTTGACCGGGTGAGCCTTGCACGCGGGCATGGGTCGTCGTGACACTTTCGGTCTTCAAGATAAGGTCCTCGACCATGCATTCCGGAGGCTGCAGCTGGCCCGTGCTGATTTCTGGGGTGTCTCCTCTCCGCGGGTTCTAGGGCATGGGCAAACGTGGGTCACGTGGCCGCTTTTGTATGCCGTGAGCAGCCGACGCGACACTCCGCCGCGCAAAGACTTCAAGACGGAGATCAAGCTGGTTGGATTCCTGCCGGTTGCCTTCTCTGGAACAGCAGAACAGCCGTGCTTGCCGTGTGTTCAGTGGCGGTCGTGCGGATGAGTGAATGACGACAATCCTCCTCCTCGCAATCCCACATCTGGCTCGCCTGCCTTTCTTTGCGCTGGCC